>QARZ01040991.1:122506-162253 GCA_013407115.1 Glycine latifolia
AAAATGTGTGATTGATAGTTTGACCCATAACTTGCTTCGATATAACTACAATCCCAGACTCGTTAACTGTTGGATCGTCTTCAAATTTGGAAAGAAGGTTCACAACCCATCTCTGCATATTGTTACCATTGGGACCTTCAAAATAACAACTTCTGATGCCACACTAAGTGCAACCAACGTGCTGAGCGAGACCTGCAGTCACGCTGAGTGAGATGAGTGCGATGAGCGCATTTTCCAGGCAGAGAGGAAATAGCAACGAGCGAGACTGATATGCTTCTAGAATATAGTGTTTTTCAAGCTAAAAGAATCAATAAATTAATAATAATTGAGCAATACATGCTAATAT
The DNA here is from genome assembly GCA_013407115.1 of Glycine latifolia. Classification (NCBI taxonomy): domain Eukaryota; kingdom Viridiplantae; phylum Streptophyta; class Magnoliopsida; order Fabales; family Fabaceae; genus Glycine; species Glycine latifolia. The sequence continues at coordinate 122,853 of QARZ01040991.1, forward strand.
AAGTGAAATTTTTCATTATTTTATTTTTATCACTTATTCTTTGAATTTTTATAGTAGGAAACCAAGAAAAGAAGAAAAGAAAGCAAAATCAAGAAGTCTCTAGATTTCACGATTTTGATTAAAAGATTTCACAAAGATAAAAGATAAGAGAAGATTTTGATTAAAGATTTCACAAAGATAGAAGATAAGAGAAGATTTTGATTAAAGATTTCACAAAGATAAAAGATAAGAGAAGATTTTGATTCAATATTTCACAAAGATAAAAGTTAAGAGAAGATTTCCACACCTTAATTATAAATAGGGACTTAGGAGGCCAAAAGAAACACACAGAGACAGACACTGAGACAGAGGCACAGACCTAGAGGCTGCTACACAGAGATTTACAAGAGCAAAACAAGAGAAGATGATTATTGAAGGATTAAAGTTAGGCCAAGAAGATTGAGGGGTTTGGGTATTCTTCTTCTTTAAAGATTCTTGATCTACTTTTATCTATTTTTTTATTAAGGCTAGACATAATTAGGTCTAGCTAATTCTCTTTATTGTGTTTAGGGCCATAAACCTAATGTGAACTCCTTTGTAATTGATTGATTCTATGATTCTTTTATGCTAAAGTTATTTTATTTTATCCTGTGTTGAATGAAATATATCTTTGTTAGAATTGATCACTCTAATAAAGTTCTGAGGGTTAGGGTTCACAATAGGAATATTGGGGCTTTAATTTCTGACTATGGTAAAATAACAATTGGTACATTACCTAGGGATAAGGATGTATGGTTGCAGATAAATTGATATATCATCTTAATGCTTAATCTAAGAAAGATTACTAAGGAATTAGGATTTTTGCTTGGGTTAAAGGGTTAAAGTCACTAAGGAATTAGGATTTAACTATTTTTATGTTAAGATATATTTTCTGAATAGCTAGGATAATTGAATATAGTAATTAATTCAAGTAAAGAAGGTAGGGATCAAAAGGTGAATGCGCTCTAACTACAATTCTTCCTCATCAATTCCTTAAATCCAAATAGCATTTTGTGTTTACAGCATTGTTAATTCTTAAATTTTAATTTTAATCGTTCTTAATTCACAATACAAAACCAATTTCTTAAACAATTGTTGATCCAATTTAAAGGGAAGAGTTGTGATAATTTTAGTGCCTCAATCCTCGTGGAGACGATACTCTATTTATCACTTTATTACTTGGAACGATCGATGCACTTTCCGAATCCGCAACAGAGACATACAGTCACGCTGAGTGAGACAAGGCGTGTTGAGCGAGACATGTGGATTATAAATAAGTCCAGCAGCGCAAAAAACACATTTTCACTTCTCTCTCTAAACTCTCACCTAAAACCCTAGAACCTCCTCTTCCACCACCCACGACCACCGGTGACCGCCATGAGCCACTGTTGCTTGCCGTTGGACCACGGCACGGAGATGAACATTTTAATCAGAGTGGAATCTTCAAAACTCAACTTGAAGATTCGGTAGAGAACGGATCCTCCAATCCTCATTTCTTGGTTTCTTCGAGGTAACCATGGTTTCTTTGTCTTCTCCTAATTAGTTTAAGCCTCTCTTAGTGTCTTTTGTGTTTTGGGTACCGTTATTGGGTGTTTTTACACTTCCTTTGAAAACCCTTTGAAAATGAGACATTGTAAAGGTTTCCTTTTTATAAAATTGATGTCATTTTTGTAACCTTCGTGAGCCCCGTTCACATTGGTGTGATCGGAATTTCAAAATAATGTCTTTTTTATGTAGACTCTTAAAACACCATTTTAGCCCCTTCTAAATTTGAGTGGGTATTTGACCCTAAATGTTAATATTAACCTTGTCTTTGACATCTATACTAAATTTTCTTCGATTTGGTATATAGAGCTCTGCGTTTGGGCCAAAGCACGCAAACTTGGGAGATCTCAAAACAACACCCTGAGGAGCCAATGAAAGAATTTATAGATAGGTGAGGGGAGTTTATTGTTTGGTTATAGCTTTTGATACCATAGTTAAGGGTTAGGAACCCAATTATAGTAATGTATGCATGTCCCTGTTGTGTGCTAGTTTCAAGAAAAACTATGTTTTAAACTACTAGGATATGATATATTTATTATTGATGTAGGTTCGTTCCTGTTGTGTTCTCATTTTCAAGGAAAACTGTGTTTTTAACTAATGAGATGCGATGAATTGGTTATTGATGGATAAAACTGTGAATGATGTTGTTATTGTAATGATTGGATTTTTTGGGAAAAGTCTTAATTACAGAGGAGACTCTGCCCAAAATTTTATAATATGTTTTCCTATTTAATTCTTTACTAAATTTTTAAATGGGAATAAGAGTTTGTTTCTCTATACAGTAGTCCTCCTCTTTAGTTTAGAATTTTCCTAAAATATCAGTCTTGGGGTAATATGGATTGTGGATGAATGAGATGATATTGACGTTGTTTATAATATTGAAATTGAGATGCTATTGATGTGGTGCATGATGTTGAAATGAGATAATGTTGGTGTGATTGATGATGTCGAAATGAGATAATGCTGATGTGGTTGATGATGTTGAAATGAGATGATATTGATGTTTATGATGATGATATTAAAATAAAATGATGTTGATGTTGTTGATGACATTGAGATAAAAAATGATGTTGATGTTGATAATGACATTGAAGAGAGATAATGTTGATGTTGACAATGTCATTGTATGTTATGGATACACATAGGGGGTGCATGACTGGATATCCCTGCGGGGAAGGATTGGTCTCTATCCATGGTCAGTGCATTGATGAGCCTATGGTTGTATGTTGTGTATGTATGTGTGAGGTGCAGTGACCTGTTGGATATCCTTGTGAAGAAGGGTTGGTCCCTATCCAAGGTTAGTGAATGGATGAGCCCATATTTGTATCTTGTGTATGTACATGGGGGATGCATGACTTATTGGATATCCTTCCGAGGAAGGGTTGGTCCCTATCCATTGTCAATGCATTGCCTGTTCCCATGTTTCATACTTCATAATTGAATGGATGGAAATAGAATGAAGGCATTGTGTACCTGTGTTTTTTTTATGGGCTAAAAACGTGTGTACTAAGGGGCATGTCACTCAAATTGGAATTCCCTTGTGCCTCTGACTGATCACTGTGGGGGAAATGATCAGTGCACGACAGGGTGACCTAGATAAACGACTAATTATTTTCTTAAGAGAGACTATTTCCATGAGTATGGTACCACATTGCATGGTGATAGTGGAATTAGGTGCATGCATCAGAGCATAATTGATTTGAATTATGTAAAAATGGATGACTAGTTTGTGTGTTGAACTGATGGATTATTGAAAATGATTGTGGTTGTTATTGTTGTTTTCTTTCTAATTTTTGTTATCTTGTGCTTGTTGATTTTGTATAATAAAATCACCCTTGCAATTTTTGTACCGTGTGGTTGGTACCTATGATGATCGTGAACTTTCGTTCATGGGAGCAGATAAGCAACAGTAGGTGACCTTGGAGGGAGATATATTTTGTTGGAGCCACCAAACCAACGTGATAACGTTGGAATTCATTTTTTTTAAAAGAGTTTTGTTTTGTCATCAACTTTTTTCTTGTTTTAGTTGGTTCCTTGATTCCCTTTCGATTGGGCATGTAAATTCCAGGCGTAAATACATGTAAAAACTAAATTTAAGTTCTGACATGTGAATGATATGTAATGGTTTAAAATATACATACATATGTATTCATTTATGTATTTGTGCATTGTTTGATAAGTGTATTATTGTGAAAAATTCACTCTCATTTTCATAATCAAATTAATAGAGTTTTTATTAAAAATAAAAAATTTACGTTTAGAGTGGTGATATCGTATCGACAAGGCAGGTCAAACCTTTTCGGTCAGTGAGTTGAGTCTATTATGTTTCTCTGTGCATTTTGTGTTTGCTTGTTGGATGTTTGATGTTTGAGTATTTGACTGTTTTGTATTTGCTTGGGTTGTTTGTGTTTAAGACTTACACACATTTTTGTTTTGCATGGACTATGGAAATTTGTTAGTGCTGTCACAATATGTGTATTCCTGATGTCTGATATACCATGAGTTTCAATGCCTTGTCACGAGTTATCAAACTAGCCATCTAGATAATTCGTGAAGTGCAATGGGAACAAACATACATCAATAATAAATATATCACATCCCATTAGTTTAAAACATATTTTTTCTTGAAAACCAGCACACAACAAGGACAGGCATACATCTCCATAATTGGGTTCCTTGACCCCCAACTATGGTATCAAAAACTATAACCAAACAATAAACTCCCCTTACCTGTCTATCTCCCTCTGTTAGCTCCTTGTAGCGTCGTTTTGAGATCTCTCAAGTTCATGTGCTTTGGCCCAAACACAAAGCTCTCAAAGAAACCGTGAAGGGAGGATTAGAGGCTCTGTTTTCTACTGAATCCTCGAGTTGAGTTTTGAAGATTCCACTCCGATTAAAGTGTTCCTCTCCCTGTGGTGGTTCAAAGGGAAGAAACGGTGGCTCATGGCAATCACAGTGGTCGTGGCTGGTGGAGAAGAAGGATGGGAGGTTGGGTGAAGGTGTGGGGAAGAAGAAGGCAAAATTTTCGTGCTTTTCACGCTGCTACACAATTTATAGCCGACTTTAATCGCCCAGGAAAATTTTTGCTCACCTAGGCAAGCTGACCCAATTTTTAAAATTTCACTGGTTCTATGAAAAATTAATATCTCACTCTTCAGATGTTATTTTGCCAATCCCATGGTCAAAATTTATATACATGGGTAAGGAATCTACATTTAAACTTTGAAGGCGATCCAACGGTTAACCAATCCAGAATTGTTATTTTACCAAAATAGGTTTTGGGTCAAACTCGAAATCACACAATTTCAACACAACTCAAACAAACTCCACATAACTTAACATCCACAGCAAGCAGTTGCACAAGGATAATTTACACAACAATTCAACTAATCTAAACTAATCAAATAACACAAGAAATAAATCAAACATCTATTTTCAGTTTTCAAAATTTTAGGGCGTTACACATTTCATTGCATCCTCACATTGAGGACAATGTGCATTTCAAGTGTGGTGAAATATTACAAAAACTATTTATGTTTGTTTCTATTTCTATTTTCTATTTATGTTTGTTGTTTCTATCTGTTTTTGTTTGTTTTTGTTGTTGTTTCTGTTATTGTTTTGTTGTATTTGTTTTGTTTTGTTATTATTCTATTTTTACATCCAAAAAAAAATAGAATTTAGGCACTTTTTCATGTTCTTCATAGGATTTCTAATTTGTATAAATTGTGAGAAATATACCAAATTTTGTTGGATTGAAAGGTTTCATGCTTGATGTGAATCATTGTTGTAATTGTTGAAGTGATAAGTAGGCTTGAGAAATAGAATTTAAGATGGATCATGTGTGATAGAATTATGCCTTGTGAGTTTTTAGGCCTTTGTGGATGAATCACATTATTTCATTCATGTTCTTTCATGTGTGATTTCACCTTTGTGCTAGATTACTCTATATTTTGCCTTGCCTCTTTTGACATTCCTTGTTGCACATGCTTTGGTTGAGATGATTTAGGCCTTCTTTCTTTTATCTACTAGCCAAATAACCTATCCTTGCATTGATATCCATTGTCACTTTTTTTATAGCTTTTAACCTTTTCTTTCTTGTGTAGCTTATTACAAACTAAAAAATAGAAAACCATGTTATCCTAACTTTAGGGAGGAGAGGGGCCTTGAAATTGTTTTGTGAGTGGGTTTCAAACAAGTTTGGGGTATTTTTATTTTGTTTTGATTTGGATGCAAAGAAAAAGAAAATAAAATAAAATAAAATAAAAGAAAGAGTTTAAAAAGCAAAAGTTCAAAGAAAAGAAATACAAGCAAAGAAAAAGAAAAAAATGCAATAAAATTTGTTGTGGATCCTTTTCATCCTTGTAAGTTCTTTTTATTTTAATTTTGTTGTTCTCCACCTTGTTTCTTTGTTTCTAACCCTCTTTTTACTTGTTGGCTTACTCCCCATTGCCCCTCTTTTCTCTTAGTTTTAGCCTAAATATCCTTCTCTTATCCACCCTTTACCTAAGCCATACATTACAAACCAATAAAGTCCTTTGATCTTTTGATGCATGTGTATTTCAAGTTGAATGAATTAAAGTCTTGTAAAACTTTGGATGTGTTAGTTACATGTGGTGTTTGAGTGTAAACATAAACCCATACACATTAGAAGAAGTTGAGTGTTGTTCTTTGGGAGATTTCTATCACCTTGGTTCATTCTTAATTTTAACTTGACTACTTTTTCACTTTGCACTTTCTGATCATGTGTTCATGGATTGTTTTGTTACCTTAATATCATTCTTCCATTTTTCATGTTTCTCACTTTTGTGCATTGTTAGGATCCATTGAAAAATGTGTGTGCCTTGTTCATACCTTTCTTTTAGTTTATGGTTTACTTTAGTTTGAATTTGCTCTTAGTTTTTCTTTTACTTTTGCCTAGGAGTGAAAAAGTTTAAGTGTGGAGTATTTTGATTGAGTTTTTAGTTTAATATTTTTCTATTCTTCTTAGCTTATTTGATTTCTCTTGGACTTTTATTTTCTCACTCTAACTCAGTTTTTGTCTTAGGCAAAAAATTGAGCTTAATTGATAATTGTTTGCTTATTTTCAGATTTTTTGCTTACTTGACCTATCTTCCTTGTGCAAGACCTAAAGAGTTCTACAAAACTCCAAATGGTGCATATGAGTAGTCCCTGTAAATATAAGGAAAAGAGCTACAATTTTCTCAGAGATAAGCCGAGGCCAATTCTGTCATTTTGAGGGTCATTTTAGGCTTGGAAGTCAGAACCTTTGCACTTGAGTTTTGGGTTGCGAATTGGTGTAATTAGAAATTAGTTAGATTAGATGGGCCAAATCATGACCCATCCTTTCCTACTGAGTCAGTCACTATATATTAGTTCAATTAGTTAGTTAGAGAATAGAATTTCATTTGGTACGAAAAGCATAATGCCCTGAAATTTCGATAACTGAAAATATATGTTTGATGTATTTCTTGTATTATTTGATTATTTGATTAGTTTATATTAGTTAAATTGTTGTGTAAATTATCCTTGCGCAACTGTTTGGTGTGGATGTTAAGTTAGGTGGAGGTTGACTGATTTGTGTTGGAAATGAGTGATCCCGAGTTTGACCCAAAATCTGTTTTGGTAAAATTACAATTCTAGATTGGTTAACCGTTGGATCACCTTCAAACTTTAAATGTAAACTCCTAAATGATAAGTGTCATATTTTAGTTATTTCTGAGATTATAATGCTGGCACTTATCTTTTGATTTTAGGAAATTCACTTATATTTTGGTTATTTATATATGTACTAGTTGTTTTATAGTTAGTACATATATAAATATGTTGATTACATTTTGGAAGATTCATCCATTCAATTTCGGTGTTTTCATAGGTTTCAATTATATCCAGAGCATCCAAAGCAATTAAGACAAGCAAAAAGGGGCAAAAAGGTCAACATAGGAAAATTCTGCAAGCAAATTAGCCCAAAACTCGCCTGGGCTAAACACCTTTCTTCAACATGAAGTATTAACTCGCCCAGGCAAGCAAAATATGAAGAAAACACTCGCCTGGGCGAGTGGAGTTCTTCAGGATTAAATTTTAACTCACTTAGGCGAGTGGAACAAGGCTAAATCACGAGTCTGGGTGAGTGGGCCTAAGCTGGTCACCATTTTCTATAAAAAGACATGCAAATGAAGAAAAACATATTTTTGGAGAGAGAGAACGTGAGGAACAACTGATATGCTTCCAGCATACAATAGTTTTTAAGAGTAATTAATTAATATTTTGTTTAATAATTAGTAATATAAATTAGGATTAGGTAAGTTTATTACTTAATTGCATATTACTTTAATTTCTTATTTGTTTTGTTAATTAGGAACCATCAAGAGAGGAAAAGAAGCAAAAAGAGCAATCTAGTGCTCTCGACCAAGCCGCGTGAATCGTACCAATTCTAACGCGATCAGCGTCAGAGTGTCAACATCAAATACTCAGTTAGAAGACCCCACGCTAGTAGCGCCACCCACCGCGCCAATCGCGCCAGATGCTTAAAACCAACCTTCCAACTCGAATAAGCCACGCTATCAGCGTGGCCATCCACGCGAGTAGCGTGGGACTACCAAAGGTTAACTCCTCAGCTTGAACAAGTCGTGCCATCAGCGCCACATTCCACGCGAGTAGCGCCAAGATATCAAAAACAAGCCTTCAGTTCGTATATCCCACATGATCAGCGTGGGACACCGCGCAGTTAGCGCCAGAGTTCCAGAATAGCTTAATCAATTCGAGCATCCCACGCGATTAGCGTGGGACTCCGCGCTAGTCGCGCCACAAGTACGATATTGCCTAATTTAAAAGATCTGATACTGATTTAGCTTGGGGAACAGTTCCTTGTTACCTAAATTAAATCTAGAACGTATGGGTGATAAAAGAGGACCTCTGGGACATAGAGAAGGACCTTCTTCTGGACTCTTGGAAGCCTTTTTGCAGAAGAAGACATTGAAGAAACATTAGAGAAGATTGGATTCATTAGGGTTATTGCAGAATAGCAACTTTGCTTGTTATTTCTTCTCTTCCTCTGGTAATTCTTCTCTAGGAACATGTTTGTTGTAAGATTAATGTCAATTCTGAGTATGCTTGGCTAAGTTCTTGTATTGTGGTTAGAGCAGGAACCTATGTGAACTCCTCTATGTCTTGATTGGTTTTAATGAGAATTATCATAATTGCTTTGTTTTATTCTGTTCTTCATGTGTTGTTCTTAATTGGGACTGGCCATTCTATTAAGATGCTTAGGGTTAGGATTCACAATAGGGATATTGGGATTCTAGTTTCTGAAATGAGTAAAATGACAATTTATACATTACCTAGGGATAGGAATGTGTAGTTGCAGCAATTTCAGGATGTATCTGCTGAATGCTTGGTTTAAGAGGGAATCACTAAGGGATTAGGGTTTCTAATTTCACCAGTGGGTTAAATTGCTAAGGGATTAGGATTTAGCTAATTATGTGAGAATAAATCAGCTGAGCAATTAGAAATAATTCAAGTTAATAATCAATCTAAGTATAGAAGGTAGGGATCATAGGGGAATGCGCTTTAACCACAATTGTTTCTCATCACTGCATAACAATCGAATTAAGTTTAGTTTACGTTCTCGTTAATTTTCTGTTATTTAATTTCAGTTACGTAATCACACAAACTCAACCAACTCTCTCAATTTATTATTTGTCTTCCAATTTCTAAGACGTTAAGTTACAATAAAATTGCATTCAATCCCTGTGGAGACGATACTTTACTTACTCACTTTATTACTTGAAACGAATGGTACACTTGCCGAGTTTGCAACAACAACCCAAGAGGCTTAGAGAGACGTGAGAGAAGAGAGAAAATGAGTGGAAACTCTGTAGAAATGGGTTAGGGATCACCTCCTTTGTCATGTTTTCTGTTGATCTCTTGCTTTACACCATGATTGGGTAGTTTCTCCTAAGGATTGGATGTAATCTTCTTACCCTTATGTATCTCTTTTAATATTTGATATATGTATGAATCTTTTCAACTCATTCTGGTAATTTCATTATGTTCTTAATGCTTGACTCTACTTGATCACTAGTTTCATGAAATTAGATTCTAAGTTTGACTGGAAAGTGCTCTTAGGATTTGAACTGAATGATTTTACTCATTACGTTATGTTGCTAGGAATAGATCATAACGTTTTGATTGCAAATAGCATGTGATTATGATTGTAATGATGGGTTATTTACTTCATATATAAGGGATCGATGTTCGGTAAATATCCTTAGGATTCTCAAATGCGAGGGATCGATTCGAGGTGAATTAATGTGTGCATCAGTAATGTTAAAAAATGATTCATATAGGTTAAATGTTAATTGGATACTGAGGGTATGAATTATGAAACTCAATCCTACGTTCTCATAAATTAATTAAATTCAATTTTACTAGTTTTCGTAATTTTCTGTTATTTCCGTAAACTCATGAAATTTCGTTTACACTTATTGTATATAACTATTGAACTGTTAAATTTTATTTGGATTAACTGAGTAACTCAAGTCCCTGTGGAGACGATCTTTTATAAATTTGGTAACCTGCAATGACAATTGGTACGCTTGCCAAGAGCCTAACACGAACCACATATGCAAAGTTTGACCGTTGGGATTTGCGAAATAACATCTGAAGCGTGAGATATTAATTGTTCACAGAAACAGTGAAATTTCAAAATTGGGTCAGCTCGCCCAGGCGAGCCAAAATTTGCCTGGATGAGTAAAGTCGATTTAAATAGGTACAGAAGCATGAAAATCATGAAATTTGAGCCTCCTTCTTTCCCAAACAGCCACCCAAGTCCCTCACCTTCCTTTTCCACCAGCCACAACCACCACGAGCCACCGTTGAACCACACATGGAGAGGAACACTTTAATCGAGTGGAATCTTCAAAAATCAACTCGAGGATTCGGTAGAGAACAGAGCCTCCAATCTTCCCTTTGCAGTTTCTTCGAGGTAATTGATAATCGATGTCATCTCGCTTCAAAATAATTAAACTACGTTAATTCTGTAGTACAGGATTAACCTAGGTCTACTCAGAAACACAATCAATATGGTTCCAACTTCGATTCACTAGTAAATAATAGGGGGATTTTTATTGAACAATTTGCATGCGATAAACAAAAATTGCAAAAACACAAACTACAATTAAAAAAACTAACTAAATTGATTAAAGATAATGTAAAAAAGATTAAAGAACATCAATCCAATTCACCAAACCAAGCAATGTGAATTATCATAGTTCTCAGATAATAATCTTGTTATGAAAGTTCATTCAATTTCATTAGAAGCTGTTCAATCGAATTAACCCCTAAATTAATTGAAACCACAAACCTAATTGAAATATCATCCAAATAATCTATGATTAAAATTCAAAATTAGGAAATGAATCCATAACCTAATCCGTTTTCAATCCTAAACACATTCATAATCATGAAAATCGAATACAGGATTGAAGAAGAAAGTGAACATTCATACAGAAATTGAAATACCAAACCAGAACTCAAATTCTCCTTGCTTAGGTTGGATCCTTGGATTGATTGATTGTTTATCTTTCCATGATCATCATCAATGAAAGCCCCGTGAAATTAGTGCAAGAAATTGAAAGAACAGAACTGAAAATGAAAAACAGTGAAGAACAATGAAGAACAATTGAGAGAAAATAAGAGAAAGGGTTTTAATTCTAAAAACTTCTAAAAGTCACTACAAAATTGTTTGTGCTAAAATGAAGTGTCTACTTCCAAATAAATAAAATCACTAAAATATAGTGACTGAGTCAATAGGAAAGGATGGGCCATAATTAAGCCCAACAAATCTAACTAATTACTAATTACACCAATTTCGCAGCCCAAAATTCAAGTGCAATGGTTCTAACTTACAAGCCTAAAATGACCCTCAAAATGACAGAATTGGCCTCGGCTTATCTTTGACAAAATTGTAGATCTTTTTCTTATCTTTCCAGGGATTACTCATATGAACCATTTGGAGTTCTGTATAGCTCTCTAGATCCTGCACAAGAATGATAGGTCAAGTAAGCAAAAAAAAAACTACGAAAATAAGCAACAATTATCAATTAAGCACACTTGTTTGCCTAAGGCAAAAACTGAATTAGAATGAGAAACTAAAAGTCCAAGAGACGTCAAATAAGATAAGAAGAATAGAAAAATATTAAACTAAAAATACTCAATTAGTAATCGTGTTTTCTATGACTTCTCCTAGTTAGTTTAAAGTCTCTCTTGATATCTCTTGTGATTTGAATACCGGTATTGGATATTTTTACACTTCCTTTGAAAACCCTTTGAAAATGGGACGTTGTAAAAGTTTTTTTTTATAATATTGATGTCATTTTTGTGACCTTCGTTGAGCCCCGGTCACATTGGTGTGATCAGAATTTCAAAATGATATCCTTTTGATCCATTTTAGCCCATTTTTGAATGTCAATGTTAATCTTGTTTTCTAAATTACCTTCGATTTGGTATATAGAGCTCTACGTTTGGGCCAAAGCACGTGAACTTGAGAGAGCTCAAAACGACGCTACTAGGAGCTAACAGAGGGAGATAGATAAGTAAGTGGAGTTTATTGTTTGGTTACAGTTTTTTATACCATAGTTGGGGGTCAAGGAACCTAATTATGGAGATATATGTCTATCCATGTTGCGTGCTGGTTTTCAAGAAAAACTATGTTTTAAACTAATGGGATGTGATGTATTTATTATTGATGTATGTTTATTCCTGTTGTGTGCTCATTTTCAAGAAAAACAGTGTTTTTAACTAATGGAATGCGATGAATTTGTTATTGATAGATAAAACTGTGAATGATGTTGTTGTTGTAATGATTGGATTTTTGGGAAAAGTCTTAATTATATAGGAGATTCTGTCCAAAATTTTATAATATGTTTTCCTATTTAATTCTTTATTAAATTTTAAATGGGCATAAGAGTTTGTTTTCTATAATGTAGTTCTCCTCTTTAATTTAGAATTTTTCTAAAATATCAATCTTGTGGTATGATGAATTGTGAATGTATGAAATTTATGTTGTTTGAAGACTTGGGGAATATGAATATCAGGCATATGTATTATGTATAGATGTGAAATGCAATTGGTTGTGATGTTGTTGATAATATTGAGATTGAGATGCTATTGATGATGATGATGTTGAAAATGAAATAATGTTGATGTGGTTAATGATGTTGAAATGAGATAATGTTGATATGGTTGATGATGTTGAAATGAGATAATATAGTTGATAATATTGAAATAAGATGATATTAAAATACAATGAAGTTGATGACATTGAGATGAAATGATGTTGATGTTGATAATGACATTGATGAGATATAATGTTGATGTTGACAATGTCATTGTATGGAATGGATACACATGGGGGGTGCATGACTGGATATCCCTACAGGGAAGGGTTGGTCCCTATCCACAGTCAGTGCATTGATTAACCCATGGTTGTATGCTGTCTATGTACACAGGGAATGCATGACTAAATATCCTTGCAAGGAAGGGTTGGTCCCTATCCACGATCAGTGCATTGATGGTGCCCATGTTTTATACTTTAGAATTGCATGGATGGAAATAGAATGAAGGCAGTGTGTACCTATGGTTTTATGGGATAAAAACCTGGGTACTAAGGGGCCACTTGGTTTGGACTTCCATTATGACTCTGGCTGATCACCATGGGGGGCAATGGCCAGTGCACGACAAGGTGACCCTGATAAATGATTGAATCATTTTCCTAAGAGAGGCTATTTCTATGATGATGGTATCACATTGCATTCTGAGAGTTGAGTCAGGTGCATGCATCATTCTAAGTATAATTGATTTGAATTGTGAAAAAGTTGATGACTAGTCTATTGAGTGTGTGATGAGCTGATTGATTACTGAGAATGATTGTGGTTATCATTATTGTCTTCATGTTAATTATTGTTATTTGGTACTTATTGATTTTGTATAATAAACTCACCCTTGCAATTTTTGTACCGAGTGGTTGGTACCTGTGATAATCGTGAACCTTCGTTCGTGGGAGCAGATGAGCAGCAGTAGGTGACCTTGGAGAGGAATCCTTTTTGTTGGAGCCGCCAAGCCGACGTGATAATGTTGGAATTTATTTTGGGAAGAAAGTTGTGTTGTATTATCAACTCTTTCTTAGTTGGTTCCTTGTTTCTATCTTATTGAACATGTAATCTCAAGCTTATATATATATATATATATATATATATATATATATATATGGAATTATGTTCTGACATGTGAATGATATGTAATTGTTTAATATATTTATATATATGTAATTATTACGTGTTGTGCGATGTCTGATGAGTGTAGTATCGGGAAAAAGTTACTCTCATTTTCATAATCAAATTATGGAGTTTTCCTTAAAATTTGGAAATTATATGTTTAAGAGTAGTGATATCGTAGCTACGAGGCGGGTCATTACAAACAGAATTTTTAGTCTTTTTACAAGATTTCAGTATTGAAATATTTTCTCTCTTTTTCTCTTAATTGTTCTTCAATGTTCTTCATTATTCTTCAATTTTCTGTTGATTTTGAGGGGGAGATTGTTGATTTTAAGGGAAGTTGCAAGAAGATTGAAGCAAGGGTGAAGGCTTGATGTTTTAGCTTTTTACATGCCCAATCATTTGAAGGCATTTGTAATTTGTCTAAGTGGTTCAAGTGTTTTGCCTTGTGATCTTTCATTTGCATTTGCATTTTCATTATCATGCATACATAGTTTTTTATTAAAATCTCAAAGCAATCCAATGATTTCATAAGAAGTTAAGTTCTCATGGCTAAGTCTTTGAAAAATGAAAAAAATACTATTTTAATCGATTACACAAGTATTTTAATCGATTAAATACATTCATACTATTTCTGAAAAAGCCTTAAAGAACAGTTTAATCGATTACCAGCTTCTTGCAATCGATTACATAGTAGTATATGAAAAACATGCATCATTGGAATAATCAATTATTCTGTTATGTAATCGATTATCTTAACTTGGTTGTCATGGTGCCTTACTGATATAATCGATTACCATTTTTAGTAATTGATTAGACAGGCGGGGTTTGTGTTTTTCATGTTGTGAGCTTTACTGGTTTAATCGATTACCAGTCTTATGTAATCGATTATTTCTTCATGCTTCAAATATACTAAGACTATTTTAATCGGTTAAGTATCGGTTTAATCGATTATCTTGTTTATGAAAACATTTCCAGGAAGCTCAAGAACATATTAATCATTATGTGATAATTTAATCGATTACATATGGTTAAATAATCGATTACCTTATCGTTTTAATCCATTATTGTCAGTTAAATCAGTTTTTTTTAAACAGCTTGGCTTAACTTGTCTTTATAAATAGACTTAGAGCAAATTGTTCTACACATTATTGAACATTGAGCATTTGTGTGAATCACTAAATGGGAGAAAGTTTTTTCTAGAGCCAAAATACTGAGTTGTTCTAAGAGTGAAAAATCTCTCATGAGATCAAGAGAGTAAAATCTTTGAGATGAGATTTTAAATAAAAGAAGAGATTTCAAGAGTTATTATACTGAGCTTTGATTTGCATTCAACCTGATTGATTGGTAACATCATTCATTCATTCATTCATTTGAAGGATCACAGGTTGTATCTCTTGAATCTTTCTTTAGAATTTTTTTGTGTATTAAAAATTCTGTTGGTATATCTTTGATTCTTTAAAGTGGTTTTCTAGAGTAGGGTTCTCTAGAGGTAAGAACAGAGTAGGGTTCTCTAGGTCTTGATCATTTGAAGTCTATAGGGTTTAGATTTCTGTTTCTTTATCTAGTGTGGATAAAGGTGATCATAGTGAACTGCTTGTAAAGATTCTTTGATATAGTGAAAACTCTAACCTAGTGTGGGTTGGAAGTAACTGGATGTAGCCTCCAAGGTTGAGAGGTGAACTAATATAAATTGCTTTGTCTCTTATCTTGAATCGTGAATATTTCATTGCTTATCTTTGTGAAATAAAAAATTATCATCAAAGAAACTATTTTTGTCATTACATGCATATCAAGGGTTGATCTTGATTGAAGAAAGATTTCTGGATTTTCAAAAGGTGACAAGTGATACAATCCAAGAGTTTAATTCCGCACTTTGTTTTAGAAAAATTTTAAATATCAGTTTTGAACCAATTCACCCCCCCTCTTGGTTTATTTGCAGTATATTCATTGAGTTTTCATTTTCTTCTTCATTTCATTTTTGTTCTTCCATTTTCTTGCATAAATATTGTGGCTCTTCCACTGATGATGATCATGGAAGGCTAAACAATCAATCAATCCAAGGATCTAGTCCAAGCAAGGAGAATTTGAGTTCTGGTTTAGTATTTCAATTTCTATGTGAATGTTCATTTTCTTCTTCAATCCTCTATTCGATTTTCATGATTATGAATGTGTTTAGGATTGAAAATGGATTAAGTTATGGATTCATTTCCTAATTTCAAATTTTAATCATAGATTGTTTGGATGATATTTCAATTAGGTTTGTGGTTTGAATTAATTTAGAAGTTAATTCAATTGAGCTGCTTCTAATGACATTGAATGAACTTTCATAACAAGACCATTATCTGAGAACTATGATAATTCACATTGCTTGGTTTAGTGAATTGGATTGATATTCTTTAATCTGTTTTACAATACCTTTTATCAATTCTATTAGTTTCTACATTTTTCTTCAATTTTAGTTTCTATTTTCAAAATTTTTGTTCATTGCCTACAAACTTTTCAATAAAAATCTCCCTATTGTTTATCACTGAATTTAAGTTGGAACCAAATTAATCGTATCTTTGAGTCGACCTAGGTTAATCCTGTGCTATAGAATTAGCGTAGTTTTATTTTTTTTGAAGCGCTACGACAATCGTTATCACACCTTCACCATAAACTTTGCCACAGGGTGCAGAATTCTTTTAACCAGTGAAACTAGCTTCAACTGCGGTGAATACAACCATGATTGTGGTTCTTGCACCTCTGAATATAACTATGATCGTTGCCACGATGATTGCAAATCCAATTGCAATCGCAACAGGGAATATGACGGCCATGCAATAGTGACTACGGAGGCAGTTTCTAGTATGATGGATCTCCTAAACCACCGCCAAGGCCTATGACTGAGCTGCCTTCAGGATCTGCAGCTCCAAGGCCATCCTCAAATTCCCCCTAGAAGTTAACGCCACGACAGAGACCATCTCCTCACCATCGCAACAGCGAGAGGAAGTGTCACCGCGAATTCGATTGTGCTAGTTACATGTGGTGTTTGAGTGTAAACATAAACTCATACACATTAGAAGAGGTTTGAGGGTCATTTTTGGCTTGGAAGTCAGAACCTCTACACTTGAGTTTTGGGTTGCGAATTGGTGTAATTAGTAATTAGTTAGATTAGATGGGTCAAATCATGGCCCATCCTTTCTTATTGACTCAGTCACTATATATTAGTTAAATTAGATAGTGAAGAGACACACTTCATTTGAGCACAAATAGAATTTGTAGTTTCTTTTATAAGTTTTCAGAAAAAAGTGTTAAAGATAGGAACACTTCACACTTAACCAAGACGGGGGGTGAATTGGTTAGGCTTGGTAAATTAAAAATTCTTTTTGCAAAATCAGAGTTTACTCTTAGGATCTTTATCACTTTGAAACCAACAGAAATATTTATTCAATCACTTGCTCAGTTCAAGGTATGCAATTATTCAAAGTTAAATTGATTTGCAAGATAATACAGCAGTGTATATATGAGGAAGATTGACAAACACGAATTTAAACACAAGACTCAAAAGATTTATACTGGTTCACTTCAAACACTATGAAGCTACATCCAGTTTTCTTCCATTCAACACTAGAATGGAGTTCCACTATTGCAATTTTCTGTCTTACAAGAATTTTACAAATCTCTCTTTATCAACCCTAGATAAAGTTCAGAAACCTAAAACACTATTAGGTTCTTAGAGATCAACCCACTGAGAATTCACTCAGCACACCCCTAGAGAAACCCTTCCTCTAGATTACATGCAAGACCTTAATTACAATAGAAATTCAACTACAAATAAAAACAGAGTACACCTTCAAAGTTTAGGAAAAGATATCACCTGATGATCCCATGACAAATGATGCAAATGAGAGAATGAATCAGGTTTAAGAATCTACACAAAACTCAGAACAGCTCAATCCTTAAACTTTGACAAAAAACTTTCTTGCTTCAAGACACAATCAATAGCCCATTTGTATTTTGAAGTAAGCAAGAACACCCAGAACCAAAAGAACCTCAAGAAAGTATTTAGAATGCTTTATGTTAGCTCAGAATTCGAAATTGGCGAGTTACTTATCAGGCACAGAATGAGTTCTATTTATAATAAATATTTCTAACTGCCTGTAATCGATTATTTATCATTTGTAATCGATTAATATGTTCTACAGGCTTCTGGGTTATGATAACGAACTAATTAATCGATTATTCCGCATAGTAATCGATTATCACAGTGAGTTCTACAAAAACTTGAAGTTCAGAATACTTCTGAAATGCACTGTGTAATCGATTACGGTTTTATGGTAATCGATTATGCCAGAAAGTTTCACAAAACATATTTTGGCTAAATGAGCTATGTAATCGATTACGTACTTTGGTAATCGATTATTTATAACAGATAGTGAAGCAATGGTGAATAATGTAATCGATTACAAGTTTTGGTAATCGATTAAGGCAGTGAGCTTCATAAACCAGGAGATTTCCTTTTGGCCTTTGTAATCGATTATAGGAACTTAGTAATCGATTAAAATGTGTATCAATGCTATTTTATAAGTAAGCTAAGGTCAAATAATCGATTAATCCGATATGTAATCGATTACAATGTTCTTGATAGGTTTTCCAGAAATAGCTAAGAACAAAGTAATCGATTATTATGCCTCAGTAATCGATTACATAGTGTAAAACAGTATTTTTCCAAAAACCTTAGTTTCATTTTAAACATTTAATCACTTTAGCAAAGCCTTGTTATTTTTGTAATTCTTTTTGAAATGCTAAATGCATGATATGAATGCTATGCACTTTGGATCACCAGATGCTTTTTCCTTTACAATTAATTACAAGATTTTCTTTCAAGTCTTCAAGGCATGTTGGAAGCTAAAAACCAAGCTTGATCTTCTTGCCCATTTATCAAGTGATTCCTTTGTACTCAACAAAAAGTTCTCTTTCTTTTTCTCTCAACTGTTATTCATTGTTCTTTATTTTGCTTCTTCCTTTCATCTCTGTTCTTTTATTTTTCTCATACAAATTTCATGGCTCTTACATTGATGATGATAATGGAAGGCTAAAAAATCAATCAATCTAAGGATTCAGTCTAAGCAAGGAGAATTTGAGTTCTGGTTTGGTATTCTAATTTCTATGTGAATGTTCATCTTTTTCTTCAATCCTCTTTTCGATTTTCATGATTATGAATATGTTTAGGGTTGAAAATGAATTAGGTTATAGATTTATTTCCTAATTTTGAATTTTAATCATAGATTGTTTGGATGATATTTCAATCCCATTTGTGATTTCAATTGATTTAGGAGTTAATTCGATTGAACTGCTTCTAATGATATTGAATGAACCTTCATAATATGATCATTGTATGAAAACTATGATAATTTGTATTGCTTGGTTTGGTGAATTGGATTGATATTCTTGAATCTGTTTTACAATACCTTTTATCAATTTTGTTAGTTTCTACATTTTTCTTCAATTCTTGTTTGTGTTATTGCAATTTTTATTCATTACCTACAAACTGTTTGATTAAAACCCCCTATTGTTTATTAGTGAATTGAAGTGGGAACCAAATTGATTGTGTCTCTGAGTCGACCTAGATTAATCCTGTGCTACAGAATTAGCGTAGTTTAATTGTTTTGTAGTGATTCGACAGTCGTTATCAGTGGTAATGAGGAACGGGGACTCTGATCAAACTCAACACAACTTTCACCAAGGAAACTCCCCAAACTCAAACACTCAGACTCTCCAAACTCAAAATTCAATAAACTCGAGAGAAGGAAGATGAAGTGGGTAGAAGAGGAAAAGACAATGGGGCTTTTATAAACCTTTGAAAGGCCAATGTAAAACCATTTAGCTTCTGACTTCTCATCAGAAGATATGACCTCGAGAGTATGCTACAAACCCATCATAAGGGTGCACAAAACAAAATGTCACCCCTGAGGATTTTATTCCGCCGTCGTTTGGGTTTTGAACCAATATGAAGAGACATGTATATCTCAATCATAAATAGAGTGTCACATGTCATCATTGCAAGAAGCATCTAGAATGTTGCACTCTCAAACCAATTGACACGACCTATCTTGTCTAAAAAGCCATCCCTGTTTGAATTCTTACTTCACATCGGTTGACTAAGGTCACAATGACATACCATTTCGATAGAGGTCATGACGACTAGTCACACGTGAAATTACCCAAACTTGAGTCATAACCACAAGCTTTTCCAAAAGATTTCCTTTTGCGAATCTTTATTGCCTAATACGTCTTCAAGATAGGTCGTCTATCATTCATCTTGCAACAACATGTAGACCTATGGCACAAATTATACCATTAAACATTTATGTCCCTAACAACATCATCAATGTCAAGCTCTTTCACCTACCTTAGTCTTAGAGTTTAGCAGGCTTTTGTACTATGCGGGACTCGTAGTAGATCGAACTCGGGTAGCTAACCTCCATGATCCCATACTGCCCTTAGTGCGTGTAATGGTCAGTTATCGAGTTGGTTGTCATCTTTCACTAGTCACTACTAATAGGAGAAGAGCTACATAAGCAGGTAACATTCTACTCATACTATGCTCCAAATACATACATTAACTTAAGCGTCAAAATCCCTTTTCAAATACTCACCCCACTGCCAGCGAAGGAGCTCACCCATAGGAAAAGATATATATCAATAGATCGAGAGACGTAGAATCTGGTAAGAACAAATACATATATTAGAAAATTGATTTTCACATTTTAAGTTGTTTGTAGATGTCTTTTGCATTTTAATTTACCAAAATGTCAATGTGTTATATTCCAAGAGCCTCGGTGATTATGGAATTAGCTAGTTAGTTACCAAATTAATAACACTTATATTATGAACCAACATCATAATATACTAAAACAACAATGAATATAACGGTTCTGCAGCAAAATAACAGTATAAAATAACAGGCGCTGGAGATCATAGTAAATATACTAGTATAAAAATAACAACAAAATAGTAAGCATAACATAAATTCAAAATAGACTGTGGAGTTCACAGTAAATAGGCGGTGGAAAAAACACACGCATGCGTTAACTTTATGGACAATGGAAAAGAGTGAAGATCAAATTAAAATGAAAAATCTAATATTCAAATCTGAGAATTGATTCTCCCATAACACAAAAACAGCTCCACGGGGTAGCTTCACCCAAAATCGATTTTCAATACGTGTGAATTACGTCCAACACAACAAATCAAACATCATGATCTCCCCTTTTTTCACGTTTGACCATTTCTGATCCACGTCCACGGGTTGTTAACGTGCAACCAAACATACTCTAAAAAATAATACGACATGATTAATAATAAAAATTAAAAATACAATAAATGCGACAATGATAGCTTGTTATGGGAAGGAACTAATAATTTGCGAAAATTAATATATATAACGGTACTACCGTGCAGTGCGCGTTTTTCTTCACGTGGGCCAGTTTGTGATGGCCACGACCGAGGCTTCAATGCTTCATCCCCTCTCTCTCTACAAATTGCTAGCCGTCAATTGACTCTTTTTGGTTTTGGCTCTCTCAAAATCACACCCTTTCTCTTACATGAATAAAAATCTCACAACACACAACACAAACCACTTTGCCAACAAACTCAAACTCGAGTCTCTCCTCATGTTCTTTTCTCCTTTTCAACGCCCTTCACTAGTGGAGCCACTTTGCCTTGTGGCATCAATTTGAGCAACTTTGTGTGTGTGAAATTTGGGGGGATCAAGGAAAAAAGTTCAAATTTTATGTGGCTTATTCTTAAGCCATGTTCTTTGCTGGCAGCAAGAGATTCCTTCACATCTCTCTAGTGGTGCTTTTGGGTGTCACAATGTTGCAAACGTGGGTGTGTTGGCACTCATGCCAAGTTGGGGCCATTCGTGTATTACCATCTAGTGCAATGGCCAAAGTGAAATTCATCCATGGCATTGAGGATGAGAAGATCAAGGAAGATCTACTGCATAAGCACTTCAATGGAAGGACTTTTGGCCTCAAGAATGGGACCCAAAAGGGATTTGATGAAAACAAGAGAAGAGTGCCCAGTTGCCCGGATCCTCTTCACAATTAACAAGTAGAATTCCCACTTCCAATTTTTTCTTCTTTAATTAATTGTCTTTCTATGTCTTTTTAGTAGTTTTATATATATATTGGTTTATGCTCATCAACCAAAATACCCACGTTTTTCTCATCATTTTCTATCTAGCAATATGGTTAATGTGGAATGAGGGAAAACCGGGGGTACTTTGGTAACATAATTTATAAAGAAGGATTTCTTTTGCTTTTTGTTCATATGGATCCAATGATCATCACCAAGATTATGCTAGTGTTTTATAGAAGCTGCTGAGAGATGTTCAATGTTAGAGTGAATCTTTTGGTGAGGATTTTGTTTTTATGTATTGCTGTCTAAAATTTCAGTAGGTAGTAGCAGTAGTAGTGTAGTACCGTGCTTTCTGGATCCTTTAATTTTTTTTTCTTCTGAGATGGGGAAGCTGCAAAGACTGGCAGATATATGTAATAAGAAAAGCAGGGATTCATGCCTTTTCAGCCGTACCTAGCTATAAAAATATAGAAACAACTATTTTTTTCCCTTCCTTTCAAAAATTCAGAAATAATATTAATGGTACTATGCTTCCCTCACTGTGAATGACAATAGTTTGATGGTAGATCAAACGTGGTAAAAGATAAACTTCCTTTTCAGTGCACACAGTCTGCATTGCATTCTAGGTGATGAACCTTTTAGTTCAATTTGGTAACTTTTTTTTTTTTTATCTTTGATTGATTTTCTTACAGGTTTCCTTTCACTTTCTTAGCGAATCGGGGATTATTTGTTCATATCTCTAATATTGTTATGTTAAAAACTAAAGAAAAAAAAAACATAAACATGTATTTATTTGAATTCTTTTTATAACAGCACTTATGTGGATTCTTTTTATAACAGCATTTATTTGGATTCTAATCCGGACTTATTAATATTAGAAAATTTCATCCGTTGTCTTTCATTTACTAAATAGGCAATGTTCATTTGCCCATACAAACCAATAAAATAGTTCATTAATTTTCCCTGCCACATGCGACAACCTGGTCTAAAAAAAATAAGATTTTGAATTTATGTCTTTTTTTTCTGGCTAAAAAGGTAGACAAGGCAAAAGATAAGTTAAAATTCACTTTTCCAATCCAAACGAATTGCTTTGTTTCAAGAAATCTCTGTGTAGATGGCAACTTGTCTATGTAACGAATATGTTTGGAAGATCCTTTACTATTTTTAATTGCGATAAATCTTTCGTTTTACTACGTAAGAAGCATTGGATTTAACAGATTTTTTTTTAAAAGGCTTGGATTTAACAGATGTTTTTCTTTGCAAAGTTTCTAATGATCGGATTGTTGGCATGTTCAGTTGTCATGTCCTGCCTTAAGACAGCACTTTCATACATGTTGAAGCCATTGTTGTTTAAATAAACAAAATATCCCTTTTTTTTTATTTTGCACAATTGACGAATTCTTTTTGCTCTCTTTTTTAGCCTTTTTCTTTCTTTTTTTTTCTTTTTCTTTTATGCATAAAGTCGTATTTTTCATTTCTTGTTTCATATATTCATTGCAGGTATAATATAAAATTTCTATTTTACTCATATATATATATATATATACTTTATATGTAATTGTGTTATTTTAGAAGTAACTTTGAGTAAAGTCAATTTAATACATTCAACAACTATTTGTATATACTAAAATTTAATAACCCAACAACTAATTATTATTTTTTATTAAAATGGATCAAATTTACTTATATATATATACAGACACACAAACAAACAAAAAATAAATATTGTGAAGCTTTGAGGAACTTCGCAACAAGTATACGCCAATTCAATTATTATTCCGAATCATCTTTTATCTTGAATTATTGGTGGTGTTGCAATTGATCTTATATGCATGTTGACAATATAATGATACTAGACTATTATTGCTTAAACAGAAGAAAATAAATTTCATTAATTGGTGTCATGATCAAACAATTTAAACAACTTGGCCCGTCCTGCCCAAGAAGGAAAATTATCTTATGTTAGGAGACAAGAGTATTTATTTTTTGTACGTGTAATTAAACAACTGATTGGGCTATGCTTTTCTACCGTAGCAAAACGGTGATTTCCAGCAGGTGATGGTGATGATGATGATTTTTTAAATTTGAGTAATTGTTTTATTAATCCTTCCAAACACATTTATTTTCATAAGTCCTTTAAATTTTTGAAAAATTACTTTTAGTCAAACTGTGACCCAGATGTTGGATCGGTTGAGTCATAAGTTCAATTAGATGTGCTTTTGATCCGGAGCAACTCCGATTGACCCGTAGGATTTGCGATCAAATTGAATCATTTTGGTCCTGGGTCATTTTTAAAAACTGTGGTTTGAAATTTTTTGTTGATTTTTTATATTTTATAATCTACATTGATGCGATATGACTATGTTTCATTTTAGTGTGGATATTGATATATACTATAGTTGATGCCTTTGATGTTAAATGTTAGAAATAATAGTCATTTTTAACTTGTGTTCTTTATATTTTGTTTGTGTTTTTTAAAACTTGTGAATTTCAATGTAGCAAGAGAAATATTTTAAGATAAGTATAAAATTTTTATATTTTTTTTATTACATACTGGGTCATACGGGTCAATTAGCGATCCACCGGTTCGACTATTGACCTAGTAATCTAATGCTATGAATAGGTCAATCACTGTACCGATTTTTAAAACTATGTACATAATTTCACATTATGATGGTTTTTAACCACCAAAATTTATTTTAAAAAAATAATTTCTGACAATTTTAAATCATCATAATATTTTATCCATATTGTTCGCTGAATGTTTGATAACGACTATTGAATTGCTACAAAACAAATAAAACTAAGATAATTTTGTAGCACAAGAATAATTTGCTTCCTAACTTAATCAACTTATAAATAGCAGGGGGATTTTATCAAACAGTTTGCAGACAATGAACAAAAATTGCAGAAACACAAACAATAATTGAAGAAAAATGCATAAACTAACAGAATTTATAAAAGATGTATTAAAAACATATTCAAGAATATCAATCCAGTTCACCAAACCAAGGAATTCAACTTATCATAGTTCTAATATAATAATCATATTATGAATATTCATTCAATATCATTAGAAGCAGTTCAATCGAATTAACTCCTAAATCAATTGAAACCACAAACTGGATTGAAATATCATTAAAACAATCTATGATTAAAATTCAAAATTAGGAAATAAATTTATAACCTAATTCATTTTCAATCCTAAAAATATTCATAATCATGAAAATTGAAAAAAGGATTGAAGAAGAAGATGAACATTCACACAAAAATTAGTATACCAAACTATAACTCAAATTCTCCTTACTTGGACTGGATCCTTAGATGATTGATTGTTTAGTCTTCCATGATCATCATCAATGAAAAAGCCACAAAATTTGTATGCGAAAAATAGAAGAATAGAGATGAAAGGAAGAAGAAAAATAAAGAACAATGAAGAACCGTTGAGAGAAATAAAGAAAAGATTTTAATTCTGAAAACTTGCACAATAAGCTAAAAATTTTGTTTTTGTATCTCTTTGTCCTTTATGTCTATGTGTATCAAATAATTCCTAGCTACACTAATATATAATTATTGAACATAATTAAAGGGTGTGCTTTGATTAGGCCCGTCTAAACTAACTAATTATGTTAATTGCATCAATCAAAATCCAAACTTGCAACCCATAACTCAAGTGCAGAGGTTCTGACTTCCAAACCTATTTTGACCCTAAAAATGGCAGAATTGGTCCACGCTTATCTCTGACAAAATTGTAGCTCTTTTCCTTAGCTTTCTAGGGAATCCTTGTTGCGACACGGCAAGTGCACCGCTCGTTCAAGTAATAAAATGATAAGTAATATATCATTCCCACGAGGATTGAGGCACTAAAGTTTAATTGTAATTTAGACTCTTTAAATTGGAAAAGAAATAATGTAATTGAGAGAATAAGATTGTGATTTGGTTTGAAGAACTTATTAAAATTAAGAAAATTCAAATGTAATGTAAATTTAAGATTATGCAATAATGAGGAAGAATTGTGATTAAAGCACAAATCACCTTTGATCCCTATTTCTATAATTGAATTGATTATTAACTTACTTACTCTAATTATTCAAAGGATATATCTTACGTAATTTAGTTAAACTCTGATTCCTCGGTCATTTAACCCTTTAATCTAATTAAGAATTCTAATTCCTTAGCAATCCCTTCTTAAATTAAGCTTTGAGCTGATATATTTATTTCTTTGCAATTCTACACCCCTATCCCTAGGTAATGTAAAGATTGTTACTCTACCGCTTTCAGAGACTAAAATCCCAATATCCCTATTGTGAACCCTAGTTCTTGGAACCCTAACAGATTGATCAAGTCTATTGAGGCAAAGGTCATTAAAGAACAAGATAGAGCAAAACAATTATTATAAGTTGTATCAATACCAATTCAATTTACATAAGAGTTCACATTGGCTTTGGCTTTAACCATAATCAAAGAGGAATTAACCAGACATGACTATGTCTGGCTTGAATACAATGATGATGAGGTAGAAGAGAAAGAATACAAAGAATGAAGAATAATGAAACCCCTCAATCTTGGCCTTCTTCTTGATCTTCCTCCTCCCTTGATCTCCTTCAATGCCTCTTTTTCTTGTTTCTACCTCTGTGTTCGTGTTCCTCAACGTCCTCCTACTTTCCTATTTATATTTAGGTCATAAAAACCTAATATCTTTTATTCTTATGTTATCTTTAAGCTAATTCGTATTTCCCAGTGTCGCCAGATTCCAGTAATTGTGGCGCGATCTGCGTGGTTCTGGCACGACTGGTGCTAGCTTCCAGTAAATCCCACGCGATTGGCGTGGCCTTGGCGCGGTTGGCGCAAGATTCCAGAATTCCTTATCTCTTTATTTTGCTTCTTTTCTTCCTTTTCTTGGCTCCTAACATCAAAATTGCAGAAAATCAGTGATAAACACAATAATGATGAACTTTGTACTTATTCTAGCATTTATTTGACATTTTATGCTTAGTTTCTTAATGCTTTTAATCTAAAAACTACATATGTTAGCAGCATAGCAATACTCATATGCTTCACTTGGAGTTTTATAGAATCCTATAAGTCCTACACAAGGAAGATAAGTCAAGTAAGCACAAAATCTGAAAATAAGCAACAATTATCAATTAAGTTCAATTATTTGCCTAAGACCAAAAATGAGTTAAAATGAGAAAACAAAAATCCAAGTCAAATAAGCTAATAAGAATAGAAAAATACTATACTAAAAACGCTCAATCAAAAACACAAAATCTGAAAATAAGTAACAATTATCAATTAAGTTTAGTTATTTACCTAAGACAAAAACTGAATTAAAATAAGAAAATAAAAATTCAAGAGAAGTCAAATAAACTAATAAGAATAGAAAAATATTATATTAAAAACACTCAATCAGTATTTCTTAACACATTCTAATAATTTTTAAAAATAAAAATAAAAACATGAATGAGAAATTATTGTGATTTTTTACATATCTTGATATTTTTAAAAAGACAGAAATTATTTTTAAAAAATAAATTAAAAAATAATATTTCTTATGGTCTAAAATTATCTCAAATTGTGATATCATTATCACAGAATAAAAAGGACTAAAAGTGATTTTTTAAAAATTTAAAGAATTAATAAAATATTTTTTTAAGAACTAAAAAATAATTATTCAAATTTAAAGTAGTAAAAATGTATCTAATTCTAATAATAACAAGAGAAACAAATATACAATACAACAGTTAGTTTCAGGATTATGAATGTATGGTAGACTTTTGTCGTTGTAAAACTACTGTGTTTTTAGAAAGTTTGCCGTCAGCTTTTTTATAATTACCATTTTGTCTCCTCCTAGCAAAAGTTTGTACGCATCACTGAAAAGGCGAACAAGGGAATAAAGTTGATTTGGTTGAATTCGAAGAGGGAAAAAATTGATGAACTTTTTGTTCCATTTTGATGAGTTTTGATTTATGTGTTGGTGGTATATGTTGCAACCCAAAGAATAGAAAAATGGTTCTCGTATTCTGGTATTTTGGTGTTTATGAGAGGGACTAGAAAGAGATTGAAAAGGGCAGAGAAATGATATGGGAAAGAGCCATGTTTTTTAATTAAAAGTTGCCAGTGTGTCGTACTCGGGTACTTTGTCTTGTAGCATTTTGGATTTGGCATCAAATCAACCATTGTTCACCGTTTTGCTTACGAAGACAATTGAGCTCATCGATGCAACTTTTTGCCCAGTGTAGTGGTTGCTTCTCTTCACTTCAATGGCCAATACATTTTTTCACTTTTCATTTTTTTTTCCTATTCGATTTGTACTATAATTTTCTTATTGGATTCTTTTTATACTTGTTATTGTTTTAATCGTTATTGGGAAGCCCAAAATTCCTTGACAAGGATGCATAAAGATGTAGCCATGTAGGTACCCATTATTTGTTGATAAGGTGATAAAACAATTTGAAAGATGAAAATTTGTTGCTGGAAATGGTTATATATACGTTAGACATATATGTTATCTTCGGATTAGTTGAAAACTTAATTAAAAATTAGTTAAAAATTGATAATTAAAAGCTAAAAAG
The DNA here is from genome assembly GCA_013407115.1 of Glycine latifolia. NCBI lineage: Eukaryota > Viridiplantae > Streptophyta > Magnoliopsida > Fabales > Fabaceae > Glycine > Glycine latifolia. The sequence continues at coordinate 151,390 of QARZ01040991.1, forward strand.
TTAACTTATTAAATTATAAATGTTTGATAAAATTAGTTGTTAAAACTAGTTAAAAAGCGTAAACTAAACAAAAAATAAAAAAATCATGATTTATTTAAAAAATATGAGTATGAAATTTGATAAATATATTAAAGATAAAAAGAAAGAAAATATAAAAAATAGAAACTATCATTTTAAATAATATTACTTTGAATAACATTTAAAAACTTTAAAAAGTAATGAAAAACTATTAAAACATTATTTTTATCAAATAATTAAATGAACGTTTCAATACATGAAAAAAATAAAAATTAGTTAAAATATTTTATCAAACATAACCATATCCTACTTTGGTCATCCTAGTATAGGTGAATTCTAATATGAAGTTGTAAAACACTTCCTCACTAGTGAGGAAGTGTTTCTTACCTACCATAATAGGTTTGTCATTAGAAAAAAATAATCAAAAAGAATTTTTTATTTAAAATGAAATTATAATAAAATATTTTTTTATGTTCTTATCCTTTCTCTTTCCCATCCTTTCTCCATCAACACCCACCCCACCATGCCAATGACCTTCCCTTTGCCATCGTCAACCATGCCTTCCTCCACTTCACCCACATCGGAACCCTTCTAACCTCATCTACTGTGTGAAAGAGAGCATAAACAAAGGTCTTGGTTTTGTGTTTGAACCGCCATTTGGTTATCAACATGTGAAAGGGAGAAAAAATATTGGGATCGTATGTTCTGGTTGGTTGATTCGTGTTTTATGTGAAAGGGAGAAATTAAATGGGATCTCGTTGGTGAAGATAAGTAATAAAAAAAAACCACTGTTGTTTCGTGTTGATGTTTGTATTGTTGGCGAAGGAAGGGAAAATAGGGGATAGTAGCAGTAGTGCTACAACACAAAATCTAAACAAATGATAGAGAGAAGCAGTGGAGTGGATGTGTGAAGCAAACTAGATCTCAAGACGACGACGTTGAATCTCGCTATGATGACAAGGAGAAGGGGTTTGGTGAGGTTAGCAAGCTTGACCAAGGAGGAGAAGTCGAAGACAACAGAGACACAACAATGGCAATGCAATGGTGAGGAAGTTTGGCGTGGTGGTGGTGGGAGTTGCAATGAGGTTGACACCAGAGAAGAAAGCCCTGGTAGCGCTTTGACTTGTACTCTACCTCGTGATGGGTACATGGTGACAAAGGTGGTGCTTCAAGGGTGGAAGGACAAGGAGCATCTAATGCCCAAGTGGAGGAGTAGGTTTATGTGGATCGCGTACTTGTGCACCATATATATTCTCTTCTCGTTTGGGTATTCTTCCTGATTTCAATCATGTTTTCTCTCTCGATTTGTGTTAACTCTTTGGCAAGTTTACCAATTTGTCCAAGTAGTAAATAAAACGGTAAGACCAAGTATTGAGTCCACAGGGACTTTGGTTATACTTAGAATTTGTATGTGTCTATTTGTAAGCAATTAACATAATATTTTTTTTGGATTTGCAAATGATAATAAGCGTAATTATAAATTTAAGATACAATAAATTGTGAAATAGATTAAGAGCCAGAGAAGAAAACAAACACTTGGAGATTGAATTTGAAGGTTGGTGCAGGATGATGAGATATGTTGGATGTTTAGCCTACCAAAACTACTATTGATGCAAAGTTAATGATTTTTCACTATTTAATATTATTTTACATATTACCTTCATCCTCTAATTTATTCTAACCATGATCCTTCATATGAAAGAGTCTAAATTACTTAATTTCACTCCTGATCCCTTAGCAAGCTACCTCAAATAGTTTGCATTAAAAATAGAGATGTATATTTTAAGGCTAAACAATGTCATTCTATCCCTAGATATGGATTGTCTAAATGTTCTTTCCTAGTTCTCAAAGTATAGACATTTCCCAATGCATAAACCCTCATAACATTACATGTACATGGATGATCAAACCACAAATATGACAGAAGATGCAAAAAAGAACAATAATATGAAAATAGCATTAAATAGAAAGTAAGAATTTGTTACATCAAGAGTACTTGGTTGCTGAACCCCCAACCATGAGTAGTTTAGCCTTGCATTGTCATGAGAGGCTTACAAACAACAAAAGAGAACAACAATTGATGAAGAAAAATGGAAGAAAACTGATAGAAAAAGGGGCATAAGCCAACTTCTGTAGAGTGGATTCTTCTCTCCTTTGTGCCTTGGGTTTCTCTTTAGCTTCTCATTTCTCTACTCTCTCATTACTCCCCCATTTTTATAATCAAAACTTTGCTTAATTAGGCTTTTTTTATATTGGTGATGCGCTAAGCCCATATTCTCAATCCATCTTCCAAGTCTTTAATGTGTAATCCTACAAAGAAAATTCAACCAACACATTGTAAATCAACTAATTTTAACATTTATTGGATAAAATCTCAGGTAAGTTAAATTCTTATATTTTCAATCACAAAAGAAGCATTAAAAGAGAAAAAAGAAGATAATTGTTAGGTAATTTACATGTATAATTTACGTATAAATAGCAATTATCAATTTGTAATGTTCAAGTTAATTTTGTATGTGAGTTTTTTTTCCTTGTGTTCTTAGATCTGGGTGGAGTGGATCCCAGATATGGAAAAAGAGACAATGTCGAGGGCAGAGTCATATATTGTGGCAGTGGAATCAACGGAGAGAAGATGAAGTAGTCGTCATCACCATCGTGGGAGAAGACTTTTGTTGGAGTTGTTTGGAAATCTTGCCTCAGCTAGAAAGCGAATGCAGTCTGAAGAAAAAAAAAATGAAATTTATTACATCTTTTGCTGGTGTAGATCTGGAAAAAAAATCCACTTCTGAAAGGGAGGGAGAAGATGGGTAAACAGTAATGTTGATCTGGAATTAGGAGTAAAAAAAATTCAAATATATAAAACAAATCTATAACCAATTTAATTTATATTAAATTCATTTAAATGGTCTGATTTCATATTCAAATATTATTTTTTTTATTTTAAATCCATTCGAATTAATTGGATATTTATTTGGATTTTTAAATCTAATACAATTTTTTGGACAATGACGGTTATGTTTTTTTTCTTTGCCAACATTGGTATGAGCTATTTTTTGTCGAGGGTGTAACAGCCCGTATACATCTAGGTTGTTAACATTTCATTATGGTTGTTAAGTGCAGTAAATAATTAACAAAGTTAATTAGGAAGCGACTATAAAAATGACGTCATCATACGTCCACAAATAAGATAAAAGCTTTGCATTATGTATGGTAACAAATCATGAGTTTATAAATGTATAAGACCTTGGGTACGATACCCTCCAGGGCCGAGTTACAAACATACGAAAATACATAACAAAATATAGAGCCACATGCTCCCAAAATGGACTAAGGTTCACTAAGAACCCATCTCGGCTCGGCCTCTCGTCCGGAATCCCTTGGACCGCTTCGCTACCCGGGCCTCTTGCCCCGAGAACTGTTGTCCTCCCTGTGCTCGTCACTTGCAATAACATATAATTCCCCAACTGGGGTGAGACAATAATCTCAGTAAACTCCGGGTTTTGGAGGGCTTCTCCTTTCCCAGGTTCATTTCCACGACACAAAGCATCAAAATGGCATTACACAAGCTAGCCATCTCGGCTCACAAACGAACACATCACATGTATATAATCACACGGATATAACAAGAGAGATCATCCAACTAAATGGGCACATTCCCCCAGGACTTCGTCCAGACACCCCTTGAGGAAGATCATCCAACTTAATGGGCATATTCCCTCTGGGTTCTGCGCGGATGCCTATGGCTCTAAGTCCATATTTGTCCATTCTACTAGCCAAAGAATCTCACATATCACAACAAAGCATCACAGTGCAAATCATATACATGTTCTCAATCAGAAAACAGTAACACCCAATTTTAACACATGCATAATGACATACAATAACCATCACTCCCTCGGAGTATGGTGGAACGCGGTCCAAAGAAGGACTCTTAAGAACAAGGAGCTTACCTGCTCTAAGCTCCACACTGGTTCGCTCAACCTCGCGGTTTTGAACACCACGATATTCAGCATCACGCCCTACATACATGCATGCAAGAAATCAATAAAGGTTTTCACCCCATTGCATGTAGAGGAACTCGATATATATATCTAGGTTACCAACATTTGTAACGCCTGGCCACTTGTAGGATCAACGACTGTCCCCACATACCAACACATGACTTTTCAGTGTGCTTTATCCTCACTCACACACTTCCTGAGAAACTTCCCAGGAGGTCACCCATCCCAGAATTGCTCCAAGTCAAGCACGCTTAACTATGGAGTTCTTAAGTTATGGGCTACCGAAAAGTAGATGCACCTTGTTTTTATAGGTAATACCTATTAAATCCTTTAAGTTATCCTCAACTGTACAGTCCCATACCTGCACAGCCTCTGGATCCCTCTCGTTCGGGTGTGTATTCGATTCATTCATGTACCCCTTCCGCTGGAAGCCTGCCAGGAGCCGCTCCTTGTCCGTGCCTCATTGCACCGGCGATAGCTCCCCGCCCTCGTCAGCGCCCGGGATGTTACATGCCCACCAGCTTCCGCCTGGTTCGTCCTCGAACCACACCGTACTGGTAGAGAGGCCCTACTCTGATACCACTTGTAACACCTGGCCACTTGTAGGATTAACGACTGTCCCCACATACCAACACAAGACTTTTCAGTGTGCTTTGTCCTCACTCACACACTTCCCGAGAAACTTCCCAGGAGGTCACCCATCCCAGAATTGCTCCAAGTCAAGCATGCTTAACTATGGAGTTCTTAAGTTATGGGCTACCGAAAAGTAGATGCACCTTGTTTTTATAGGTAGTACCTATTAAATCCTTTAAGTTATCCTCAACTGTACAGTCCCATACCTGCACAGCCTCTAGATCCCTCTCGTTCGGGTGTGTATTCGATTCATTCATGTACCCCTTTCGCTGGAAGCCTGCCAGGAGTCGCTCCTTGTCCGTGCCTCATTGCATCAGCGATCACTCCCCGCCCTCGTCAGCGCCCGGGATGTTACAACATTAGTCACCCACAGGCGACATGCACAACCCCAAAAGGGTTCATCACTACTAACCCAAAATCGGTAGCAGTTATATTCTAAGGTTGGACCAGCACCTCTTACCTCTAAGGTTGTTAACGAGGCTAGAGAACCGCTTCTCAAGCTCTAACGTCCTAAAAGTCACCTTCTCTTCCCTGAACCAGAAGCTTACTTTGTTCGACAATGGCGGAAATGGAGAAGGAAGAGAGAAGGAATGCCTTTTTGGGTGAAGGGATAGAGGAAGAAAATGAGTCGTGCACGAAATAACCCATACGCACGCTATATAAATACTCTAGGAGTTAACGCACGTCGCATACGTCACTAAGTCAACACGTGTTACTCTAGTGACTTGACGACCAGTATGGATCACGTGCATAGGTTAAGCTTGTGAAGGCACCAACTATCAAGTTGGCGAGTCAAGCGCATATGACTTCGCATTGGTACGTGTAGTCTAGACAATCCTGTCCGGGGTCCTGCCCTGGCCATCACTACCCGACCTCATTCGAGTTCCTTTCTTTTTAGCGTTTATTCCCAGGATACGTACACGATAACTCGGTGGCACTCTAACCTGGTTTCCTTGTAAATACTAACACACTCAGTACGAACCCGACTTCAAAAGGTTCCATTTACCCCCCTCCCTTATCCGAGTTCCAAATTTGCACCCCCCTTTGTATGACACCCCGGTCACACGAATCCGGGTTAGTCATAGGATCATTACCATAATAATTATTACTACTGCGTAATTACAACATTTAAATGTTCAAGTGCCACGTGGACACTCAAAACCTTACAAAGGGTTTTTCAGACAACATTGGTCGGGACTATTCTTTGGCCGATGTCGTCCAAAGGTTTTTTGGCCAACATTAGTCAAGACTATTTTTGGTCGACGTCAACTATAGTTTTTTTGCCAATGTTGGTTAAGATTTTTTTGGTTGACATCGCCTGAAAAACATCATCGATCGACATCGGCAAAAAAAAAAACTAGCTAACATCGGCAAAAAAATTCCCCCAATTGATATTGATCGAAAAAACCCAGTTGATGTCAACAAAAAATATGCCTTGCCAATGCCGATCAAAAGAAATAGTCATGACTGATGTTGGCCAACAAACCCTAACTGACACCAACAAAAAAATAGTTTCAATCAGTGTCAGCAAAAAAACCTAGTCAATGTTAGAGTTAGGGGGAGCTCAAGAGGATCAAGAAGCTGAGTCTCTAGCAAAGTATTTAGGCTTTTTACATGCCAATTCAATTGATTGGTAGTTTTAATTTATGTATGTCTAAGATGAGATTTCCTATGATCCATTGAATAATGCTCATTCATTTTTTTTGCAATTCATGTTTTCATAAAAGCATAAGTTTTGTGAAAAATATTTTCTGAAACATAGAGTTTTCATGATTGCATAAAAAGCCAAGTGTTCCATGTTTCAGTTTTTGGAAAAACAATTTCTCACTGGTTTAATCAATTACCAGCAAATGGTAATCTATTACTTAAGCTTTAAAGAACACTTTAATCGATTATAAGAGTATGGTAATCGATTACACTACACAAAATCACAGAATGGTCTTCCAATGATAATTAATTACTATATTATGGTAATCGATTACTTGAAGCGTGTTTAAAACAAAGACTTCCTGTGATAATCGATTACATTGCTCATAAATCTTTTCCAGAAATTTCAAGAATACTTTAATCGATTAAATGAGTAATTAATAGATTACATAAGTGAAATTAATTGATTACATTAGTGAATTAATTGATTACTGACAGTTACAAACAATTTTCTATAAATAGTTGTTGTGTGTTTTGAAAAGATACAATGAATTATCAAAGTATTTTCATAAGCTTCCGGAAGAAAGAAAAGATTCAAAGTGTTATTCTAAGTTAGTCCCACAAATCCACAAGCTTCAAGATTTCTAAGAGGATTTCTTTTTGGACAAAGTTCAAAAGAAGATTTTGGAAAGAAAGTTCTGAAGTAGTTTTCTTTCACCATTGATTCAAGTCTGGGAATATTTTTGCATACATCAGTAGTGGATCATTAGGTGGTTTCTTTCCATACAACTTGTTTGTAAATTATATTTGAATTTATTTTTGTGTAACTATAACAATAGTTTTTCTTAAGGCTTTTCTAGAATCTGTGAGTTAGAAATCACGTTCTTGATCTAGGTGTGATTAAGAGTGGTTGTAAAGAGCTTTTAAGAAACAGATTTTTATTAGTAGAACTCTAACTTGTTGGTTAGAAGAACTGGATGTAGCTTCTTTTGGTTGAGAAGTGAACCAATATAAATCTTTGTATTGACTACTTCATCTTTATCTTTTCTTGTGGTTATAACTTGTCATTCATTGGTGCAACGTTTCACAATCAACAGAAAAAGTTTTTGATTGCATTCTTTGAGTAGTGGTGTTTGATTGGTTGAAAACTTTCTTGGACTATTTTGTGATACAAACTTTATAACTCTAATTGTTTAAGAATTTTTAATTGACAAAGATAAACAAATTCACCTCCCTCTTGGTTTTAATGTGTTGTTCATACTGTTTTTAGCCAATGTCGACAAAAAAATTAGTCCCGACTGATGTTGGCAAAAAAATATCAACGGCTAGCATCAGCCAAAAAAAACCTTATCATTGTCTGCCACAAAAATCCTAACCAACATCGGTAAAAAACTAGTCACGATCGATGCTGATCGAAAAAATCCTATGTGATGTTGGCCAAAAACTATTACCAACCGACATTGACTAAAAACCTTAACCGACCTCAATCAAAAAATAACCCTACCTAAGATCGATCAAAAACATCCTTAATCGATGTCGATCGAAAATGCACTGGTCGATGTCAGCCAAAAAATAGTTCTGATTGATGTCGGTCTAAAAATGTTTGGAATGATGTCAGCCAAAATTTCCCTACTTGAGACAAGCCGAAAATACCCTAACCAAGATCAATCGAAAACATTCTTGACCAAGATTCATAGAAAATAGTTCTTAAATGGACAAATACTAAGTTTTCACTTTTTAGTGATTAATTACTAAACTTTGTAAAAAAAAAGATCCTTATAACATTTTAGTGGATATAAATTAGATATGACCAAATCCATATCCACTTAAATGGATTGGATCTTGAATCCAAATTGTTTTTTAAAAAAAATATAGATATAGGTATAAAATCCAATCCATTTAAGTAAATATGGATTGGATTCTTAAAAATCCAATCCATGCCCACCCCTATCTAGAACAGGGAAAAAGGAGTCAAATTAAAAAATTGTTAGTTATTTTTATTTAAATTTAATTTTTAATATTTTAATTTATTTTATTTTTTATTCCAATTTGAGATCTCCTACTACCAGTTATTTTTAACACTTCCACAGGTGGTTCACTTTGCTATGACTTCACCATAGTCACATCCCGAGACTTACATTAATTTTTTCACTTACAAAGAGGCATCTTTGATTTATGTTGCACTTGAACTTGTCGTTGGTTTGTTATCCTTGAGTCAGTCAATATGGGTTAAGTTGTGTGCTATGTGTTAGACTCAGGGAGAGCAAAAGAGGATCAATGAAGCTGATAAGTTAGACATAAATATGTTTAGGCTTTTTACATGCCAATTCAATTGAATGACATTTGTAATTTATGTATGTCTAAGTTGATGCCTCCTATGATCCATTGCATAAATATCATTCATGCTTTTGCATTCATTCTTTCACAAAGTAAAAGTTTCATAAAAGACTTTCTGAAACTCAAGGTTTTCAAGAGTGTATAAAAATCTAAGTGTTCCATGTTTTAAGTTTTGGGAAAAATGTTTTCTCACTGGTTTAATTGATTACTAGCAAGTGGTAATCTATTGCTTGAAAACAGATAACACTTTAATCAATTACGAGAGTATGGTAATCAATTACACAATTCAAAATCACAGAATGAACTTCTTGTGATAATCGATTACAAACCTATGGTATACATGTAATAAGACTCATCATTCTTAGAAACAGTATTCAAATAGCTAGAAAAAAATACTTTCCAGTTCACTTGTAAAATAATCATCATCATCATTTTTAACCTCCAAAGTTTGATTTTCAATATGTAAATAGAGGGAATTTTGATTTTCAATATCTAAATAGATGGAATAAATGTTCCGCTTATTATCCCTAACTAAAAAAATTTTCTCAAATAGGAAATTCTGGATGTTATGGGCACCTACTAAATAATCAAAATAACTATAAAGAGAATTCTCACTATCATCCGAACGATGAGAATTCTCACCTTCATCCGAACGATGAATTTGTTCATCTAGATGAATTTTTTTATCTATATGGGTTAAAATTTTAGGTTGATTACTTAGTTCTATTTTTCATTAGAGCTTCATGTGATAATCAATTACATTGCATTTTAATTGATTACATTGTTCGTAAGTCTTTTCCAGAAAGCCTGAAGAACACTGTAATCGATTACATAAGTGATTTAATCGATTACTGGCTGTTATAAATATTTTCTCTATAAGTAGATACAACATGTTTGACTTAAAAACAATGAATTTCATAACCCTTTCTCCAGAGAGAAAAGATACTAAGAGCATTTCAGTGTTTGACCCGTAAATCCTCTAGCTTCAAGAAACCTTGAGAGGATTTCTTTTTTTGGGAACTTTCTAAAGAAAAGTTTTGGAGAGAATGTTTTGATATTTTCATTCAACCTTGGTTAAAGATTCTTAATCTATCTGCACACGTTAGCATTGGATCCATGTTGTATCTCTCTTTGTTTCTTTTGATGGAGGTCCATCCCAAGCTAAAGGTCTAGAAGGAGAGCTTGAAGCACTTCCTTTGGTGAGCTTTAAAGGACCAATGACAAGAGCTAGGATTCAAGCACTTCAAGACCACATCCAAGCTAATTTGTATCTCTTGGAAAAGCATGAAGAAGCACACCAACTCAGTGGAAACACAAAAGAAGTGTTATCTGTTTTAATAGATTAAAAGCATCTTTTCTGATACCTTTAATCGATTACCAAATTCCTGTAATAGATTAAAATCATATTTTTTGATACCTTTAATCGATTACCAGATGCCTTTAATCGATTACATAAGTATCAGGAAATTAAAAAAACAAGAACTTACTGTCTTAATCGATTAAATGACCTCTGTAATCAATTAAAACAAGCCTTGACAGTTTTAATCGACTATAGAGGCCATTTAATCTATTATAAGTGCGAATTAATCGATTATTTCAGTCTAAAATTGCAGCTGCACATGCTGGGAAGCCAAGAGTCACTTTGGGAAAGCTTGCACTTCAAGCTTCATTTAGGCTTCATTTCAATTTGCATTTTTCTTACATTTAGTGACATTTAGCTTGTAATTTTGTGGCCTATATAAGGTGCCAAAACTGAATGTAACGAACTTTGGTTCATTAATACAATTTCTGAAAATTGTTGTGAGAGTTTCTCTCTTGTTCTTGTTCAAGAACTTTTGGAGTCTTATCAATGGCTTCCCAATGCTATTGTTCAAGCTTCATTTAGGCTTCATTTCAATTTGCATTTTTCTTACATTTAGTGACATTTAGCATGTAATTTTGTGGCCTATATAAGGTGCCAAAACTGAATGTAACGAACTTTGGTTCATTAATACAATTTCTGAAAATTGTTGTGAGAGTTTCTCTCTTGTTCTTGTTCAAGAACTTCTGGAGTCTTATCAATGGCTTCCCAATGCTATTGTTCACGCTTCATTTAGGCTTCATTTCAATTTGCATTTTTCTCACATTTAGTGACATTTAGCATGTAATTTTGTGGCCTATATAAGGTGCAAAAACTGAATGTAACGAACTTTGGTTCATTAATACAATTTCTGAAAATTGTTGTGAGA
>QARZ01040992.1:818-14603 GCA_013407115.1 Glycine latifolia
ATATTTTCTAAATTTTTTACATATTTTTATTTATTACTTTTTAGTTTTTGGTATATCCAATTTTAAATATATTAGTTAATTTAATTTTTTTATATTTTTTTAATTTTTAATATTCTATTGAAATATTATCTAAAATTAAAAAATATTTTTACGTTTAAATATAAAATATTAAAACATATTAAAACAAAAAATCAAAAACATTAGAAAATATTAAATAAAAATAATTCAAAATTTTAGAAACTATATTAAATAAAATAGTATTAAATAAAAACATATAAACAATATATTCAAATATTAAATGAAATTAAAAGAATTAAGAAAACAAGTTAAAAAATATAAAAAAAAGTTTAAAAAAATGAAAAAAATTAAAACAAAAGTTTAAAAAATTAAAACAAAAAAGTACAAAAAAATGAAAGAAACATAACAAAAAAATTGAAGGGGTCGATTACGACTTCAAAGTCGTAATGGTATAAAAAAATTTAAAAGAAAAACAAAAAGTTAAGAAAGTCGTAAAAAATTTTACAACTTTAAAGTCATATGTTAAAAAAAATATACTGAAGTAGTAAATTTTTTATGATTTCAATTTAAAAAATTGTAAAATATATAAGTTGTAACTTGTGTTACGACTTCCAAATTCGTAACACATGTTACGACTTACCCCTTTTTGGTAAACAATTTAAATTCAACCCCAAATGTTAATTAAAAAAAATTACATCCTATCGATGATAAAGCCACTAGAAGCTTTGCAGGTGAGACATTGGTTTGATTTACACTAGTAGGTACCTGTGCTTGTAGTTGCACAAGCTACATTTATTTTCAAGTATGTTTTCAAATAATGTATATATATACACTAATAAGTTGATATGATTTAATCTTGATCTTTCATTTTAATCTAATAGATGAGAATGATCCTATGATCATTCTCATATGAAATGTCATATATATATATATATATATATATCATTTTAAATCATTTTAGATTAAAATGAAAGATCAAGATTAAATCATTTTAAATTGAAATTAATGTCTCATTTAACAATAAAATCTCTATATGATTTACTAAACAAAAAAATCAAATATTTTAAATATTTAATTTACATCAAAATCGTCAACACAACCACTACCACCATGATCGTCGTTATGATCACCATCGTTGGCACCAACATGACCGTCATTGCCACCGTCGCTGGCGGCAGTGGTGTGGCATCGACAGTGACAATTGTGTTAGTAGTGACGATAGTGGTTACAACAGCAATCACGACAGTGGTCACACTAACAATCACGATGGTGGTCATGGTGGTGATTGTAACGACCCGCCTCATCGCTACGATATCATTAACTTTTAATCGTGCCTATCTCAATTTTAATAAAAACTTCATTAATTTGATTATGAAAATGGTAGTAAATTTTTTGCGATAATATAATTATCATACACATATTACAATTACATAATTAAACAGATATGTACATATATATATTAAATTAGTACATGTCATCCACATGTTAGAGCTTTCTATAGTTTTACATGTATATACACCTGAAATTACATATTTAACATAAAGCCAAAGAACTAACTAAGAAATAGTTGATTAACAAAATATAACTCTTTCTCCAAAAAAAAATCCAACGTCATCACGTCGACTTGGCAGCTCCAATCAAAAAGAAGATCTCCCTCCAAGATCACCTACTGCTGCTCATCTGCTTGCACGAACGAAAGTTCGCGATCATCACAGGTATCAACCACACGGTACAACAAATGCAAGGGTGAATTTATTATATAAAATCAACAAACATCAAATAATAGCAATTGGGAAGGAAACAACATTACTCACCACAATCATTAATAAAAATCCATGATACCAATACGCACTCAATAAATCAATCATCCAATGCATTTCACAACTCAAACAATCATGCATAGAATGATGCATGCACCTGACTCATCTATCAGCATGCAATGTGGTACCATATCCCAAAAATAGCTCTCACAGAAAAATGATTCACCGCCTATCAGGGCCACCTTGTCGTGCACTGGCCATTCCCCCATCCGGTGATCAGCCAGCGTCGCTAGGGAATTCCAAACCTGATGACCCTTAGTACTTGCGTTCTCAGTCCACTGAAACCCACATGTATTCGCGTGCCTTCATTCTATTTCCACACATACAAATGAAGTATGTAACATGGGCATCATCAATGTATGACCAAGGCTAGGAACAAATCCTTCACCGCAAGGATGACCAGTCATACACCCCCATGTACATACCTAACACACCAATGTGGGCTCACCGATGCACTGACCATGGCTAGGAACAAATCCTTCCCGCAAGGATAACCAACCGGTCATTGCACCCCACGTGTATATACATAGCATACAACCATGACACCATCAATGTATGACCATGGCCAGAAACAAATCCTTCCCCGCAAGGATGACCAATCATAAATCCCCATGGGTATCCATGTATATCCACATCACATAAGGATAACCATGGGCACCATCAATGCATGATCATGGCCAGGAACAAATCCTTCCCCACAAGGATGACCAATCATGCACCCCTCATGGGTATCAATGTACATACACATCACATCATCTCAATATCATCATCACATATATCAAATTCATCGTATTTCAACATTATCCTCATAAACATCAACTTCATCTCATTTCAACATCAACAACCATTTCATCATCATCTCATTTAAACATCATCAAACACATCAATAACATCCCATTCATCCATAATCCATATTACCGTGAGACTGGTATTTTAGGAAAATTCTAAATTAAAGAGGAGGACTACAATATAGAAAACACACTCTTATGCCTATTTAAAGATTTAATAAATAATTAAATAGGAAAACATATTATAAAATTTTGGGTAGAGTCTCCTCTGTAATTAAGACTTTTCCAAAAAATTCAATCATTACAACAATATCATTCATAATTTTATCCATCAATAATAATTTCATCGCATCCCATTAGCTAAAAACACGATTTTTCTTGAAAACGAGCACACAACAAACATAAATACATCGCATCCTATTAGTTAAAAACGTAGTTTTTCTTGAAAACTAGCACACATCTGGGACAGATAGATATCTTCATAGTTGAACTCCCTGGTCCCCAACTATGGCATATAAACTATTACCAACATAATAAACTCCCCTTACCTATCTATATTTCTCTATTAGCTCCTTGAAACGTCATTTTGAGATCGCTCAAGTTCACGTGCTTTGGCCCAAACGCAGAGCTCTATGTACTAAATTGAAGATAATTTAGTATAGATTTCAAAAACAAGGCTACCATTAGCATTCAGGGTCAAATACCCACTCAAATTAAAAAGAGACTAAAATGGTGTTTTGAGAGTCCACATCAAAAGACATCATTTTGAAATTCCGATCACACCAATGTGACCAGGGTTCACCAAGGATTACAAAAATGATATCTGTTTCAGACGGAGTCTAGGGTACGCAAGTCTAACAATTTGCGTATGATACGAAAGAAAAAGTGATTGTTGGATCAAAATTATTAGATGGAAATCGAAATGGGAAACCGGTTATGCAACAATACTAATTTTTCAGTTTTATCTATTTACTCTTGTACCTCTCAATGATACCAACAGTGCACAAGTTACGATAAAAGCAAGTCACAGTACTAACAGTGCACTAATTTCAAACTCCAAAAATTAATATCATTAATAAATGTGGATTATACAAACGTTAAAACTCATTGTCTTGTAAAAAAAAATTATCATAATAAAATTCACTTTCTAAAGTTTTTTAATCAAATGTACAGGAACATAATATAAATATTATATCATATTTTCAATTTATTAGTTTTTATTTAATTAACCAACAACTGTGAATAAAATTTTTAAAAAATAAATTGAATTTATTGTTTGATTTTATTTTATTTCATTTTCAATAGTAACATTTGACATCAACCAACTTTCAATTCACAATTTTCATTTTTTTATAATGTTACGATATTATTAGAAATAGCTTTGATACCTTTAATGTGTAATTGTATTAGATTTAAAAAACCGTGGTTTAGGATGAATTTTTTCATAATTTTCATTTTTTTAATTGAAGCATGATTTTTATCGGTAAACTATGGATTAGGATGAATTTGATATTGTATTTTAATACCTTTAATGTGTAATTGTATTAGATGACATGATTTTGAATAAAAAATTGATGTGGTTTGATTTGTGTATTTATTTAATATTGTTAATATTGTTTATTTGATTTGAAGAGTTTATGTTTATGGTGTTAGATTTAAAAAAAAACTGCGTATTGATTTAAAATATAAAAAAAAAACAAGATTGAAAATAATTTAAAAATTGAAACAAAAATGATACTTTTTAATATAAAGTACTGAATAATTAATTTGATTAAATTGAAAGTAAATTGAAAATGGAAAAAAATGTAAAAAATGAGATAAAATAATAGCATACATGTGAAACACTAATTATTGAAGTTAAGTAATTATAACTTTCATGTTGCATTGATATTTGTAAGCAAGTGAATTTAAATCGTTAGATATTCTGAATTTTGATATGATAGGTAAGTATTTTATTGTTTTTGTTGACAACTTAGTTGAATTACCTATTTTTTTCTTGTATTTTTTGTTTTGTTTTGTTGTCCCTAGGGGTGGAAATAGGCCAGGTCAGGCTAGGGTTTAGCATGTCTGAGCCTGACCTGCATCACTATGACTAAGCCTAAGCTTGACTTGTTACCTGTTAAAAATAATTTATTAAGGTCTAAGCCTGGTCTGCATAAAGGCTTAGTCTGGCCTAAAAGGCTGTATACAAAGCCTGATTAAATAAAAGCAAATAATGGAAAGTAAAAAATAACATAATAGATAGGTTTCTGATATAAATTATATATTATGAAATATGATCTTATAGGTTATAATTTAGACAGACTCAATATTCAGGTTGAGTGGATTTTTTTGAAAGCCTAAAGCCTGACCCTTTTTATTAAACAGACTTTTTAAAAATTTCAAATTTTACCTTTTTAATAAATAAACCTGGCCAAGCCAGACTTTTACGAGGCTAGGTCATATGCCTCTGACAGATTATCTGGCCTATTTCCACCCGTAGTTGTCCCCTACTATTTTATGTGCAGCATTGCACCTCCCACCCCACCATGGCACCGTTTCTCCCACCCTACTTTTGATAGATGTGTAATTTGGTATAATATGATATAGTTTTGTATATTAAAATTTAGTTGAGGGTGGCGATGCATGGTTGGTTGTCACAATGGTTAGTTGGTAAGGATATGTTGAGGGGGGACAAGGAAGTAGGGGAAAAGTAGAAAAATGAGAGAGGGAATGGGCGTAGGAAATGACTTCCCTAAGCACATTGTGGTGGTCAGAGTCAAAGAGAAGGGAACGACAAGGAGAAACATGTAATTTTGTCTATATAATGAAGGGTTCATGGTCGATGATATCGCTTTGTATGAATTTTTTTATTACATATATTAAAATCAAAATTAAAATTAATGGTTTAGATAAGTGAGGATTAAGAATTAAATTCGAAGATCAGAAAAAAAAAATTTCAAAAACTCATCGTTGTTGGACATTATGACTATGTAATATTTTAACCGTTGAAATTTTTTTTGCTTATGATAATTTGATTTATTTTACCATTGTTGTATTGGTTTTTTGGTAGAATTTTAAGGTTTCCCTTGTCAATTTACACCAATTATATGTGTTTTTTTGGTAATTCAACTAAGTTGTCAACAAACGCAATAAAATACTTACCTATCATATTAAAATTCAGAAAATCTAACAATTTAGATTCACTTGTTTACAAATATCAATACAACATGGAATTTATAATTACTTAACTTCAATAATTAGTGTTTCACATGTATACTATTATTTTATCTCATTTTTTACATTTTTTTCCATTTTCAATTTACTTTCAATTTAATCAGATCAATTATTCAGTACTTTCTATAAAAAATATCAAATTTGTTTCAATTTTTAAATTATTTTCAATCTTTTTTTATATTTTAAATCCATACATAGTTTTTTTTTAAATCTAACACCATAAACATAAACTCTTCAAATCAAATAAAAAATATCAACAATATTAAATAAATACACAAATCAAACCACATCAAATTTTTATTCAAAACCATGTCATCTAATACAATTACACATTAAAGGTATTAAAATACAATATCAAATTCATCCTAATCCATAATTTACCGATAAAAATCCTGCTTCAATTAAAAAAATGAAAATTATGAAAAAATTCATCCTAAACCACAGTTTTTTTAAATCTAATACATTTACACATTAAAGGTATCAAAGTTATTTTTAATAATATCTTGACATTATAAAAAAATGAAATTTGTGAATTGAAAGTTGGTTGATGTCAAATGTTACTATTGAAAATGAAATAAAATAAAATCAAACAATAAATTCAATTTATTTTTTAAAAATTTTATTTACAGTTGTTGGTTAATTAAATAAAAACTAAGTGAAAATATGATATAATATTTATATTATGTTCCTGTTCATTTGATTAAAAAAAATTAGAAAGTGAATTTTATTATAATTTTTTTTACAAGACAATGGGTTTTAACGTTTGTATAATCGACATTTATTAATGATATTAATTGTTGGTGTTTGAAATTAGTGCACTGTTCGTAACTTGTGCGCTGTTGGTATCATTGAGAGATACAAAAGTAAATAGATAAAACTGAAAAATTAATATTGTTGTACAACCGGTTTCCCATTTCGATTTCCATCTATTAATTTTGATCCAACGGTCAGTTTTTCTTTCGTATCATACGCAATTTGTTAGACTTGTGTACGCTAGACTCTGTCTCAATTTCATAAAAAGGAGACTTTTACATCTCATTTTCAAAGGGTTTTCAAAGGAAGTATAGAAACAACCAATAACAGTACCCGAATCATAAGAGATATCAAGAGAGGCTTAAACTAGCTAGAAGAAGACAAAAGAAACTAAGATGACCTCAAGGAAACCAAGAAAGAAGGATTTGGAAGCTCCATTCTCTACCAAAACTTCGAGTAGAGTTTTGAAGATTTCGCTCCGATTAAAAGGTTCTTCTCCGTGCCAGGATCCCATGGCAAGCAATGGTGACCCGTGGTGGTCTACGGTGGCTGTGGGTGGTGGAGGAGGGTGATGGAAAGCTTGGGAGCTGTTTGGAGGAGGAATAAACTCCATTTTCATGATTTGGAGGCCGAAATACGTATTTAACACCACCTTTACTCGCCCAGGCGAGCAAAAGTGCCTGCAAAATTCGCCTGGGCGAGCTGACCAGATTCTAGAATTTTCTACTTCGGTGAAAAATTAATTTCTCATGTTCCAGACACTATTTTGACAATCCCAATGGTAAAAAGTTACATATATGAGTTATAAACCTATCTTTAACAATTTAAGGTGATCCAACGGTTAACCAATCCAAAATGTTGATTTTACTGAAATAGGTTTTCGGGTCAAATTCGCAATCACTCAATTACAACGCAGCTCGAACAAACTCTACATACTTGACATTTACACCAAGTAATGGCACATGGATAATTCACATAACATTTCAACTAATCCTAATTAATAAAGAAATCAAATAATATAAGGAATACATCACACATATATTTTAAGTTATCGAAATTTCAGGGTGTTACAGTGATCACGATGGTGGTAACAGCGACAACAATGTCGATAGTGTGGTGGCAACGATGGTAGTCATGGTGACGATCACAAAGGTGGTGGCAGCAATGGTCATGTTGGTGGCGGCGTTGGTGGTCATGATAATGATCATGGTGGTGGTGGTGGTGGTGGTGATGATGATCTTGACCTAAATTAAATATTTTTCAATATTTAATTTTTTGTTTGGTAAATCTTATAGAGATTTTATGGTTAAATGAGACTTTAAATTGAATTTAAAGTGTTTTAATTTTAACCTTTCATTTTAATCTAATGGATGAGAATTACTGTTTTCCTTTTCACATAAGAGAGTCATTCTCATATGAAACGTCACTACTAGAAAAATGGGTTTTAACATCGCTAATTTAACATCGATTTTATCAAAAATCGATGTTAACGAAAATGCGCTGGCAAATTCGTAATTAATAGGACCTGGTTAACATCGATTTTCTTAAAAACCGATGTTAACGTGCTCTGTTAACATCGGTTTTCCTAAAAACCTTCAAAATCAATGTTAACAAATACACGTTAACATTGGTTTTTAGGTTCTTTTAGAAAACCGATGTTAACAGATACACGTTAACATTGGTTTTTAAGGTTCTTTTGGAAAATCGATGTTAACAGATACACGTTAACATCGATTTTTAAGGTTCTTTTGGAAAATCAATGTTAACAGATACACATTAACATAAGTTTTTAAGGTTTTGGAAAGCCGATGTTAACATAACACGTTAACATCGATTTTCTTTAAAAACCGATGTTGTTCATGAGATAGTCAACATCAGTTTTTCATTGAAAACTGATGTTGTTATTGTTATTATAAAAGCCATGGCCCCAAATTAAAAACCCTTCACTCTCGCGCCTATCTCTGACTTCACTCTCAGCCTTCAGTGCTCGCGTTCTTCACTGTTGGCCTTCACTCCCATTGTCACCGTCACGACGGTCTTGGTTTCATTGTTCAATCTTGCTCTCGGTCTAATCACAACTCACATTTCACTTTCACTCTCACTCGCGCTCAGGTACTTTCTCTTTCTCTGTTCCTGCATTTTTCTTTGCTTTGTTCTCTCTCAGGTACTCTCACAACTCACATTTCATACTCACTGGTTGCTATTCACTATTTATGTTACCGCCATGTATTTCCAAAGTAGGAGGCTTCATTTGCTCGAGACTGTGGTTGCCATCGTTGGTCTTAGCTTCACAGGTACTTGACTTTATTTCATGCATATAGGTGTTGCTTATTCATCTCTATGAGACAATGATTATCTCCTGATGTGTACCTAAATATATATTAGAGACCTTTGCATAAGAAAAACAAAGAACATTGCTGAACTTACTAAGATTTGTTGAGCCTTCTTTATGCCTTAGTGATAATTCTTTTAGAGAAAAATATTGTACTTCATTTGTATATAGTTTGATATGACAATAGTATGTATGTGAGACTTAATTTAAAACAATTTATTGGAAAATACATGTTATTGCTATCTATACAACATAATTGCAATTTCAGTTCTGCACCTCAGCACATGGCTCAATTCCGGGGCCAGGAACCCTATATCTTGCATATATGTATGTCAATATCTTTGAAGCAAAGTGGGGCCCTTTTCTCTGATTTCATATTTTCATTCAGTTGTGCACTACATGGCCTAAGTTACTTTGTATCATGCTAATTGCTAAGTTACTTTGAAGTTACTGACATTGCTAAGTTACTAATTTCATAATTTCTAAGTTACTTTGAAGCAGTTACTGACATTGCAAATTCTGCTAAGTTTTTAAATCCAATGGGAACAATCATTTTACCTTTGGTTTCCAAGTGTAGTCCAATGATCACTAACATGTTGGCTTTAATGTGGGGTAAGCTGGTGGTATCTAGACTAAGAAATCTGACTATGTTTAGTGGGTACCAATTAAACAATTGGCTTTGATGTATGGTCATTTGCTGGAATTGGTTTTGTTGGGTGATAATTGTATGTGGTAGGGTACTATGTGGTTTTAAGATCAAATGTTGGATAGCTCGGATTGGTCATTTGTTAGCATGACTGGATCTATATGTGGTAGGGTAGTATGTGGTTTGATATCTGATAATTGACCTTTTGAAATGTAACTTTTTGATATTTTTGGACAATTATTAGTTCATTTCTTTTCTTTTGGGCTTGTATTTGCTTTTTTGACTTAATTTTGGGAAGAAATTAGAATAGATTTAGATAGTTCTAATTAAGCATTTTACCTTCCTTTTTAGTTTAATTTTATATGTAAAGAAGAAGTTGGAAACACAAGAGTTTAGTGAACTTGAAGATTTGAAGAAGCATTGGAGCTTAAGCATTGGTTCAAGCACACTTAAGTGCCAATCGCAGTACATTCCAAATTTGAAAAGGCATTGGTGCTTTTTACACTGATTTAATGACTCAAGTAAGACTTGAGGGGAAAGTAAAATTGTTAACTTACTTGTACCATAGGATATTTTCTCTCTTGAGGATTCAAAAACATACCTGAGCTAGTCTTGACATCACTCTTGATTCCCTGTAACAATGCTCTTGGTTGGACCTATAACAGTTTCAATTCAGTTTTTTTAAAATAAAACTAGGTAATTGAACTTATTATTAGTCCAATTCAGCTCAAGATATAAAACTAATGTGGGAGTGCTGCTGTGAGAATGTGGGAGTACTATTGTGTGTTGAGTTTACCAATGTGTTGCTAAGGGTCACACTAGGCTATGAACTAGACACTCAATATCATATTAGGCTATTCTTTGAAGCTGACCTGTACCTTTTTTAATACCCTGCTAGTCAACTGGTTTCTATTTGTGGTTTTGCTATGGGTCAAGAATTTTGGTTTGTTTATGTCAGACAAAGTAATTAGGCTATTCTTTGAAGCTGATATGGGCATTTTTAATATTGCTTTCTATTTTTTTTCTACTTGTCATGGTTTTGAATTTATGTAAACAATGAGATAAATTCTATTTAGGCCAACATTAGAACTTGAGGTGTCTTTTGATTGTTGTGTAGTTTTAGAGAGTCTGAGGATCTTCTGTCATTTGACTATATAAGGTATATAGTCTAATGTTCTATGTTCATTGTAGGTTGTAGGTACTTTTCCCTTTTCCCATTTGCCTCGTTGTCACGACCTTCATTGTTGGATATTTCACATAGATCATCATCACAGGTACGAATGTGTTTCATATTTTTATTGTACAATTTGTCTTATGACTGGTTTGAAAATATTTTGTATGTCAAGTATGCATGTTGCTTTTTTCTATACAGTTAATGTTCATTATGACTGAATCTTAGTTTCCCATTTGAGATTCATTACAGGGATTCTTCCAGACAGTTTGGATTAGTTATTGTATTGATTCTTGAATTGTCCGTTTGGACAATTTGGGAAGAGTCATTTTTTTATACTAGATTCATATGTATAGGTTGAGTTTCATTTATTAAATTTGATGAATTTTCGGTACAATGCATTTCACTTTGTTCTCTAGGTGCATACTTGACTGTGATGGAAATCATGTCACTGCTTTCATGTCGTGTACTTGGAGATCAAAGCGAAATGTTGCTGAAATTTTGTCAAATTTTAGAAATGAAACTCAACCTATACATATGAATCTAGTATAAAAATATGTCTTCTTGAATGGGATAGGGCCACATCTTGAATGAAAAAAGTGAGGTTTTCATGCATGGAATAACTTTGTGAGTATCACAGAGTTATTAATTAGAGGGATCGAAGTTGGATGAATACAAGTCGCATGAGCATTGAGTATGAGGAAGGCGTTGAACATTTCTTGGTATTCGCCTCCGAATGTGGGCGACCGGATGAGGATGGAAAATATTTATGTCCTTATATAAATTGTTTGAATGGGAGATGCCAAGCACTAGACGACATACGGGAACATCTTCTGTGTGATGGGATTAAGAAGAATTATACCACATGGATATGACATGGTGAATTGATGAACATGCATAGGGGGTCACAATCTGAACCGCTAGATGTAGACATCGAAGATCGATTAGAGGATATGATTCATGATTTGGGACATGAGTCTTTTTAGCAAGCACATGCCCCTATGTATGATACATTGGAAAGTGGTTTGAAGAAGCCGTTGTATCCGAGGTGCAAACAGTCATTGACATTGTTGTCAGCAGTGTTAAATCTGGTTAATGTCAAGGCCAGATATAAGTGGATTAACAAAAGCTTCAGTTCATTGCTTCAAGTAGTTTAGGAGATGCTTCCAGATGAAAAAACACGTTGCCAAGTAGTTACTATCAGGTGAAGAAGATACTATGTTCGATGGGTATGGAGTATTAGAAAATCCATGCCTACCCTAATGATTACATATTGTACTGATATGAATTTGAAGAAATACATAAATGCCCCAGGTGTGGGGTATCAAGGTACAAACTGAAGGACAACGACTACTGTAGTAGTGATGATAGCACAAAGAAAGGCCCCTCCGCGAAGGTGTTGTGGTATCTTCCGATCATTCCAAGGTTTAACCATCTGTTTTCTAATGAAGATGAAGCAAAAGACCTTACATGGCATGCAGATGGGAGAAACTGTGATGGATTGCTCAACCACCCGGTTGATTCCTCATAGTGGAAGAAGATTAACCGTTTGTATCCAGAATTTGGCGAAGAGCCAAGAAATCTTAGGCTTGCACTTGCTAGTGATGGAATGAATCCCTATGCCAGTTTAAGTACTTAGCATAATTCGTGGCCTGTTTTGCTAGTCATTTACAACTTGCGTCCTTGGTTGTGCATGAAGCGGAAATACATGATGTTGTCTATGATGATATCAGGCCCAAGACAGCCAGGAAATGACATTGATGTTTATCTTAGTCCCTTGATTGAAGACTTGACAAACTTGTGGGATGAGGGGGTTGAAGTGTTTGATGGGTATCAAAAGGAGACATTCAAGTTGCGTGCAATGCTATTTTGTACCATTAATAATTTTCCAGCGTACAAGAATGTGAGTGGACACAGTGCCACAGGGATACTCTTCAAATATTAAGAGCCTTGTGCAGATCAAAAATCTGAAACTAGTTGGCTTAAAGTCTCATGATTGCCACATGTTGATGCAACAACTGTTAGCCGTGGCAATTCGAGACATTTTTCCTAACAAAGTGAGGCATGCTATAACTCGTTTGTGCTTTTTCTTCAATGCCATTTGTAGCAAAGTCGTAGACCCTATAAAGTTGGATGACTTGGAAGAAAAGGCTTCAATTATAACGTGTCAGTTGGAGATGTATTTTCCTCCTTCATTTTTTGACATAATAGTTCACTTACTTGTTCATCTGATCAGAAAAATTAAATTGTGTGGTCCCGTTTATTTATGGTGGATGTACTCGGTCAAGCGATACATGAAGATCTTGAAATGGTATACAAAGAATCTACACCGTCCTGAGGCATCCATAGTTGAAAGGTACATTGTAGAAGAGGTTGTAGAATTTTGTTTAGAGTACCTTGAAAAGAAAAAACCTATTGGGCTTCCCGAGGCTCGGCATGATGACAGAGTTGCAGGTAAGGGTTCACGAGGGCTGCATGTTATCACGCCTGGTTTACAGGAATTGCAACAAGCTCATTTGTATGTCTTGAATAACAGTAATGAAGTCCTGCCATACATAGTTCGCCATGAAGCCTTTGTCAAGGAAAGTAATCCAAGAATGACGAAGAATAGGTTGTTGAAAGAGCATAACAAGATTTTCCTGGATTGGTTTAAAGATACAATATTTACTGATGATTCTTCCTCTGAAACAATGAAGAAGTTAGCAGATGGGCCTAAAAGAAATGTTAGAAGTTGACAGAGATATGATATCAACAAGTCCTCATTCTACATGAAACAACAAGATGACAAGAGCAAAAAAGTAGGGTTAGCCTTAGGGTTGAATCACAACACTTCGCTACTGTGCATGACCACAATCCCTGTTTGGCGTGAATGCCTTACTTTGGAGTCATTCATGACATCTGGGAGCTTAATTATGTTAAATTCACTGTGTGTGTTTTCAAGTGTAAGTGGGTTGATATCAATAGTAGTGTGCGAACCGATGATTCAGGATTTACTTTGATAGATCTTAACAAGCTAGCTTATCAAAATGAACCTTTCATCA
>QARZ01040992.1:17603-52082 GCA_013407115.1 Glycine latifolia
AAAAGAAATTCCAATCTCAAGATTTAAAGTTAATATAAAATTGGCTATTGAAATCCCCGGCAACGGCGCCAAAAACTTGTTGCGAAATCAGCAAGTGTACCATTCGTTTCAAGTAATAAAGTGAGTAAGTAAAGTATCGTCTCCACAGGGATTGAATGCAATTTTATTGTAACTTAACGTCTTAGAAATTGGAAGACAAATAATAAGTTGAGAGAATTGGTTGAGTTTGTATGATTACGTAACTTAATCTAAATAACAGAAAATTAACAAGAATGCAGACAAATTTTAAATTGATTTTAATGCAATGATGAGAAACAATTGTGGTTAGAGCGCTTTCCCTTATGATCCCTACCTTCTGTGCTGAGATTGATTATTAACTCGAATTATTTCTAATTGCTCAGCTGATGTATTTCCACGTAATTAGCTAAATCCTAATCCCTTAGCAATTTAACCCTTTAGTAAAATTAGAAACCCTAATCCCTTAGTGATTCCTTCTTAAACCAAGCATTTAGCACATACATCCTGAAATTGCTGCAACTACACATTCCTATTCCTAGGTAATGTATAAATTGTTGTTTTACTCATTTCAGAAACTAGAATCCCAATATCCCTATTGTGAATCCTAACCCTAAGCATCTTAATAGAATGGCCAGTCCCAATTAAGAACAATACAATGAAAAACAGAATAAAACAAAGCAATTATAATAATTCTCATTAAAACCAATCAAGACATAGAGGAGTTCACATAGGTTCTTGCTCTAACCACAATATAAGAACTTAGCCAAGCATACTCAGAATTGACATTACTCCCCCAACTAGCATGTTCGTAGAGAAGAATTACCAGAGGAAGAGAAGAAATTACAAGCTGAGTTGCTGCTCTGCAGTAACCCTAATGAATCTAATCTTCTCCAAGGCTTCTTCACTTGCTTCTTTTGCAGAAAATCTTCAAAGGGTCCAGAGGAAGTTCTTCCTTGTGTCCCAAAGGTCCCTTTTTATCACCCATACGTTCTAGGTTTAATTTTGGTAACAAGGAACTGTTCCCCAAGCTAAATCAGTATCAAATCTTTTAAATCAGGAGATATCGTGCTTGTGGCGCGACTAGCCCGGAGTCCCACGCTGATCGCGTGGGATGTTTGAATTAAGTAGGCTATTCTGGAACTCTGGCGCTAATAGCGTGGTGTCCCACGCTAATCGCGTGGGACATTCGAGTTGAAGGGTTGGCCTTAAGCATCTGGCGTGAGTGGCGCAGGATCTGGCGCGACTTGTGTGGAGTCTTCGAACTGAGTGTTTGATCTTGATAACTTGACGTTGTTCGCGTGGGAATTGGCGTGAGTCGCGCGGCTTGTTCAAGAGCACTAGCTTGTTGTTTTTGTTTCTTTTCCTCTCTTGTTGGTTCCTAAATGACAAAATAAATAAGAAATTAAAGTGATATGCAATTAAGTAATAACTTACCTAATCCTAATCTGATTTACTAATTCTTAAACAAATTATTAATCAATTAATCCTAAAAACTAATATATGCTGGAAGCATATCAATTATTCTACATAGAATTCCTTTTCAGAAAAACCATTTCATTGGAATAATCAATTAACCCAACGAAATAATCAATTACATAAGCTTCCAAATGTTTTACACATTATCACTCCCACTGGTATAATCAATTAAATTGCTTTGAAACTCATTAAAACCTTTCTTCACACTGTGATAATCGATTACATATGAGGGTAATCGATTACAATGCTTCTTCCTCAACTATATTGATATGAAATAATCGATTAGCTTACGAATTAACCGATTACTGTACATTTTCAAACTAAATTTTGTGAAGAATTAATCGATTACTCATGGAAAATAATCGATTAAAGCTGAAGTTACTGCAACTATGCACGTTTTTCTTGGAAATTGTAACTGCCCAACCAAATCAAATCAAAATTTAAACTCACTGTTGTGCCTTAACTCCTTCTAACAGCAGTATTTTTTGAAAATTAATCAAGTCTATAAATAGAACATGGCATCCATGGTGAACCTTGCACCATTATCTTTTCTCTCTTTTGCTATAATTCTGTGTTTTTCCCTGTGTCTGTGTGTTTAGAAACCTTGTGTCATTTCCTTCAATGTCTACTCCCAAACGTGTCCGAACTGGCAAAAGGAAGGTAGACGAATCTTCTTCCAATCCTCCTCCTGCTCCACCAAACAGACTTGACCTTTGGTTCTCCAAAGAGTCTGATAAAATGCACTATCTTCAGTTCATTGCCACAAAACCTGTGTGCTCACCCAAATATCTTGACCTGAACTGGTTTATAAGAGACGGATTTCAATTCCCTGTTACATGACCCCCATATGCAAATAAGAAATAGATTGGGTACTGGGCCAATGACCCCTGAGGATAGGTTATTACACTATATTATAACCTATGTGCTAACTCCTAGGGCAACTAATCATGCACAAGCTACTGATGAAGACCTACAATTGGTGTATGGTCTGAAGAACTCCATTCCCATAGATTGGGTTCTAATTCTTGAAGAAATCATGCTCAAATCAAAGAGGCTTGTCAATTATCCTTTTCCATATCCTACTATTGTCTTTAGGTTCATAGATCACTTCAACATTGATGTAACAAATGAAGTTATGGACCACACCAACACTAGTAACAGTCTCATCCAAAGTAAGCATCTCACAAAGCTTGGAATGATGAAGACACCACAAGGATGGGTGATGGCAGGTCAACAACCAGTGCCTCAACCTCCTACTGATGCTGGTGTTCAAGAGGAAGCTTCTGAGGATGAAGAGAGAGACCCCAATCAGCCCATGTACACCCAGTTTGAATCATTGATGCTGCAGAAGATGGATGGGCTTCTTCAAATGCATCATGACTTTAGAGCTGAGACTAGTGTCTCCTTAGATGCAATAAAAAATAGGCTAGATACTATAGAGGCCACTTTAGAAATTGATGATTCTGTTTCTTTCTAAAAAGGCCTATGATAGTTTAGTTTTTCTTTTTTTTTCTGTCTTTTATTTGTTTATTCTCTGTTTATTTTCATTATGTAATGGTTCCTCCTTGACAATATAGACCTCCATTATGTTTCTCCTTTCCTTATCCGCTTTGCACCTTACCTTTTTGTCTTTAACAAGCCAAATAGGGGGAGAAATAATTGATTTTGGACAAGCTTTGCATATTACTCTGTTTATCCTTGTTTTTTGTTCAATATTTTGCCCAAATTTCAAGTTGAATGGATTCTGAAATTTAGGGGGAGCTAAGTACTAAAAATGAACCTGTTAAGTCTACAAATCTTATAAATGAATGCTGAATGAATCACAGATGCTTTTAACACTTGTTTTTGGCAAAGGAATTGGAAAATTTTTCAGGTTTGTAAAGCTCAAGCTTTTCCCAATATGGATCCTCAATTAACTTCAAGACCAACTAGAAATCAATTAAATATTTGGCATGTTCAAAGCCAAAAAGGGGGAGATTGTTGGATTCAGGGGGAGCTACTTAAAGAATGCAAAGGAACCTTGATTCAAGCATTGGTTTTGAGCTTTCAACATGCAATGGATGCCTTGAAGATAATTTAGTGTGAAAAGTGTAAAAGAAAAGCAATTCTGGTGATCCAAGTGCATTGCATTCATTTAATCCATAATTAACTTAATTTATTTCATAAAAATCACAAGACTTTGGCAATTTGACTAAGTTTTCTAAACTGATTCAAAGGTTTTTTGGAAAAATGCATTTTACACTGATGTAATCGATTACCTTAAAGTCCGTAATCGATTATTTTGTTCTTAGTCAATTCTGGAAAGCTTTCAAGAACAATATAATTGATTACCTATCGGAATAATCGATTATTTGACCTTCGTTTTCATGTAAACTGTCTTGTTGAACTTTTTAATCGATTATTAATAGGTAGTAATCGATTACATGGCTATATATGATTTTAAGATTGCACTACCATAATCGATTACCATTTCTCGTAATCGATTACATAGCCTTTGAGAAAAGCAAGTTTTACTGGAATAATCGATTACCAGGATTCGTAATCGATTACACAACGTTTTGAGAAAATCATGCTGCACTGGAATAATCGATTACCACATTTCGTAATCGATTACTCAAGTCTTTTAGAAAACACAGTGCTACTGCAATAATCGATTACAGCTCGTATTAATCGACTAATTTGCTCGTTGCTCAAACCCAGAAAACTCATGAACACTTTAATCGATTAAAGTGGTGACTTAATCTATTACTTAAGTGTTTTAATCGATTAAAATGGTGATTTAATCGATTACAAGCAATTATAAAAATCTGTTATAAATAGAACCATGACTCAGTTGCTTTTCTAACTTCGTGGAACATTACCCATTTGTATTTTCTGAGCTTAAACAATCTTGTGAGCATTCTTAAGTGTTTTCTAAGGGATAAATTCTTTCTTGCTCCATTGTGCTTTAATCATGAGTGTTTGAGTCATTCTTGGAGCTTGAAACCTTTTCAAGATTAAGGAAAGTTGTGCTATTTGATTTGTAATCATTCAACCTGAGCTGGTAATTTCATTTTACATTGCATCATTGGATCATCATGTTGTTTCTCTCCTTAATCTGGTTGTAATTTTTGTTTTGATTTTTCTTTGTGAATTGGCTATTGTGGGAGATGTGGGAGATGCACAAGTGCTAAGGAGATGTGGGAGATGTTAGAGATTACTCATGAAGGAACTGAAGAAGTCAGAAGATCAAGGAAGCATTCATTGATCCATGAGTATGAAATGTTTAAGATGAACACAAATGAAAGCATTTCCCAGCTCCAAATAAGATTCACACATATTGTCAATCATCTCTTGGGACTTGGAAAAACTTTTGATGTTGAGGAACTCAACATCAAGATCTTGAAGTGTCTCACTAGGTTTTGGCAACCAAAAGTGACAGCAATCAAAGAATCCAAGGACTTGTCCAAAATGTCAATGGCTGCACTCTTTGGTAAGTTACTTGAATATGAATTAGAATTGTCTCAACTAACTTGTGTTGAAGATGCAGAAAAGAAAGGCAAAGGAATTGCTCTAAAAGATGCAACATCTAAAAAGGAAAAAGAGGAAGAATCAAGTGATGAGGAAGATGAAGAGAACATGAACTTGATAGTAAAAAGGTTCAGCAAATTCTTGAAGAAGAATAAGGGCAAAAAATTCTCAAGGAACACCAAGAACAACAACAATAGCAACAAGAAGATTGACAACAACTTTACATGCTTTGAATGTGGGAAACCTGGCCACATTAAGACTGAATGCTCAATCTACTTGAAGAAGCAACAAGGAGACAACAAAGTGAAGAAGGATGGAAAAGCTAGAAAAGCCTATATAGCTTGGGAGGACAATGATTCAACAACCTCTGAATCCTCCACTGAAATTGAGGAAGCAAACATGTGCCTTACCTCCATTGTCAATGAAGATAATGATGATCTTTTAGATGAAGAAGATGAGGTAAATTCTGAACTTGATCAAGCTATTCTTGCTTTTCAAGAGATGCACAAAGAGGCTCAAAAGCTTGCAAGATCTAACAATAGACTTAAAGAGAATATCAAAGAACATCTTGCAAATATCTTAGAATTGCAAACTAAAATTTGCAACTTGAAAGAAGAAAATGAGAAACTTGTTTCAAGTTACAAATTAAATGGTTGTGTATGTGCCTCTTCCTCTACAAGTGTTGACAAATATGAAATGCTGCAAAAAGTTTTTGATGAGTATAGAATAAACCAAGAAGAGAAATATATGCAGCTTCTTTCTAAGAACAATGATTTGATTGATATCTTACAAAAGCTCAACAAGGGAAAATGTGATTTGGATGATATGTTGAGTGCTCAAAAACATGCTGGAGATACTTCTGGATTGGGGTATAAAAAGGGGTTCTAAAAATGTCCAAGAGACAATATTTGTGACCCCAAAACAAAATAATAAAAGGAGATCAAGAGTCAATCAAAATGTTTTCTTCAGAAAATCTTATAAAGCTATTGTTTGTAACTATTGTATGGAAAGAGGACACACTTCTTATAAATGTTTTGCAAGAAGGTTTTATGTACCAAATGGTGAATGCATTTGGGTTGAAAAGAAAAAGAAAGCCACTAACCCCTTTGGACCCAACCTCAATTGGGTACCTTCTCCTATGAATTAATTTGAATCTGCAGGTATGTCTTAGAGCAAGAACTTCTTTGTGGTATCTTGATAGTGGCTGCTCAAGACATATGACAGGTGACAAGTCTTTGCTCACAAATCTTGTTCCTAAAGATGGAGGCTTTGTCACTTATGGAGATAACAACAAGGGTAAGATAATTGGTGAAGGCAACATTGGAGATAACATTAACACCAAGATTAGCAATGTTCTGTATGTGGATGGTTTGAAGCACAATCTTCTAAGCATAAGCCAATTATGTGACAAAGGTTTTAAAATTTCATTCAATGAGAATTGTTGTATGATTTGTGATGGCCAAAATGGTGAAGTAGTTCATATAGGCAAAAGGAAAGGTAATACCAAAATGGTGAAGTCGTTGCTCAAACCCAGAAAACTCATGAACACTTTAATCGATTAAAGTGGTGACTTAATCGATTACATAAGTGTTTTAATCAATTAAAATGGTGATTTAATCAATTACAAGCAGTTATAAAAATCTGTTATAAATAGAACCATGGCTCAATTGCTTTTCTAACTTCGTGGAACATTACCCATTTGTATTTTCTGAGCTTAAACAGTCTTGTGAGCATTCTTAAGTGTTTCCTAAGGGATAAATTCTTTCT
Source organism: Glycine latifolia (assembly GCA_013407115.1). Lineage (NCBI taxonomy): Eukaryota > Viridiplantae > Streptophyta > Magnoliopsida > Fabales > Fabaceae > Glycine > Glycine latifolia. The sequence continues at coordinate 24,375 of QARZ01040992.1, forward strand.
TGCTCCATTGTGCTTTAATCATGAGTGTTTGAGTCATTCTTGGAGATTGAAACCTTTTCAAGATTAAGGAAAGTTGTGCTATTTGATTGTAATCATTCAACCTGAGCTGGTAATTTCATTTTACATTGCATCATTGGATCATCAGGTTGTTTCTCTCCTTAATTTGGTTGTAATTTTCATTTTGATTTTTCTTTGTGAATTGGCTATTGTAATTGAGTTCTTGCATGTATCTAGAGTAGGGTTCTCTAGGTGAAAGAACTGAGTAGTGTTCTCAGGTTCTTGTCTCTTAAGAATCTAATAGGGTTTTAGATTTCTGTAGTTTATCTAGGGTTGATAAAGGGAGACATTGTAATTGATTGTAAGAACTGAAAATTATAATAGTGGAACTCTAACCTAGTGTTGGTTGGAAGAAAACTGGATGTAGCTTCTAGTGTTGAAGTGAACCAGTATAAATCTGATTGTGTCTTGCTTCTCTATCCCTTAACTCACTATATTCATTGTGTTCTTGATTAAATTGCTTGACCAATTATATAAGTTTTGATTCATTGAATTCTTTGGGGCTGAGCTACTTGATTGAATCAAGTTTCTTGGTTTTGAAAAGTGATAAAGATCCTAGGAACTCTGTTTTTGATTAAAGAAATTTTTAATTTACCAAGGTTTAACCAATTCACCCCCCCTCTTGGTTAAGTGTGAGATATTCATATCATTTTCAAGGCCAAGTTATAACCTTGAAAAGACCTTTTGATTAACTGTGCATTTATTCATGTTTCTTATTTTCAGGAACTTGAGAATATAGTCAAGCCTATGGTAGTATTATAGCTTTGGAGGAATTGAGAGATTATATTTACCCGAAACACTTGAGTGATGAGTGATGAGTGAATTATATCTCTAGTGAGGGGTATTCAAGTTAAGATTCTATGTTGATAGACTTGAAAAGTATTCTTGAAATTTTCATATGGAATTCAATTGCATTTAACAGAATAGTTCTGAGATTGTATATGTGATGATATGCTTAATTGTTGAATATAGTTTCCATTACAATAATGTTTTATTTTATTGCTGAGGACAGCAATATCTAAATCTGGGAATTATTTGATATGCTGCTAGCATATGTAGTTTTTAGGTTAAAAGCATTAAGAAACTAAGCATAAAATGTCAAATAAATGCTAGAATAAGTACAAAGTTCATCATTATTGTGTTTATCACTGATTTTCTGCAACTTTGATGCTAGGAGCCAAGAAAAGGAAGAAAAGAAGCAAAATAAAGAGCTAAGGATTTCTGGAATCTCGTGCCAAGGCCACGCCAATCGCGTGGGACTTACTGGAAGCTGGCGCCAGTCGCTCCAGAGCCACGCAGACTGCGTCACATTTACTGGAAGCTGGCGCCAGTCGCGCCAAAGCTCGCACTAGCCGTGCGGACAACGCTGGGAAATACGAATTAGCTTAAAGATATCATAAGAATAAAAGATATTAGGGTTTTTATGACCTAAATATAAATAGGAAAGTAGTAGGACGTTTGGAAGGACGAACACAAAGGCAGAAACAAGAAAAAGAGGCATTGCAGGTGATCAAGAAAGGAGGAAGATCAAGAAGAAGGCCAAGATTGAGGGGTTTGATTATTCTTCATTCTTTGTATTCTTTCTCTTCTACCTCATCATCATTGTATTCAAGCCAGACATAATCATGTCTAGCTAATTCCTCTTTGATTGTGGTTAAAGCCAAAGCCAATGTGAACTCTTATGTAATTTGAATTGGTATTGATACAGTTTATAATAATTATTTTGCTTTATCTTGTTCTTTAATGACTTTTGCCTCAATAGACTTGATCAATCTATTAGGGTTCCAAGAACTAGGATTCACAATAGGGATATTGGAATTTTAGTCTCTGAAAGCGGTAGAGTAACAATCTTTACATTACCTAGGGATAGGGGTGTAGAATTGCAAAGAAATAAATATATCAGCTCAAAGCTTAATTTAAGAAGGGATTGCTAAGGAATTAGAATTCTTAATTAGATTAAAGGGTTAAATGACCGAGGAATCAGGGTTTAACTAAATTACGTAAGATATATCCTTTGAATAAATAGAGTAAGCAAAGTTAATAATCAATTCAATTACAGAAGTAGGGATCACAGGTGATTATGCTTTAACCACAATTCTTCCTCATTATTGCATAATTTTAAGTTTACATCACGTTTGAACTTTATTAATTTTAATAGTTTCTTAAACCCATATCACAATCATGTTCGCTCAATTATATTATTTCTATTCCAATTTAAAGAGTCTAAATTACAATTAAATCTTAGTGCCTCAATCCTCGTGGGAACGATATCTTACTTATCATTTTATTACTTGTAACGATCGGTGCACTTGCCGTGTCGCAACAACTACTCCTATAGCAACATCATCTTCTATTTTCTTTTTTAGTTTAGTTGTGATACTCTTCCTCTAGCCAATCGTCTGAGACATTTGTGTGGGTGAGTAATCGTCTCCTGTGGCATATCCTGTTCAATGTTATATGTGTATGTGTGTGTGTATGTTTAGTTGAGTTGGTCTCATTTGTAGTTTGCAAGTGAGGTGTTTGATCAAATGCCTGAATGAATGAATGAACTTTGTATTTCTTTATAGTAAGCTTCATTTTATTTTTTAATTTTGTTTATGACTTTGTTCACTTGATTTGCTTAAGATTCTGTTGTTGAAAATCAAGAGATTTGCATCTTTCCAACCACTGGTGGCCAAAAGTTCAACATCTTCCTCATGAGGTAAATGATATTATTTCCTTTTTTTTAATGTTTTAACTTTTAATTTTTTATCAAAGACTGAATAATTGTACTAGCATGATATGTTGAGTTGTTTATGACTTTGTTCACTTGATTTGCTTAAGATTCTACTATTGAAAATCAAGAGATTTGCATTTTTCCAACCACCGGTGGCCAAATGTTCAACATCTTTCTCATGAGGTAAATGATCCTATTTCCTTTGATTTTTTTTTAAATGTTTTAACTTTCAATTTTTTATGAAAGGGTGAATAATTGTACAAGCATGATATATTGATTTTTTTATGACTTTGTTCACTTGATTTGCTTAAGATTCTATTGTTGAAAATCAAGATCTTTCCAACCACCGATGGCCAAAAGGTCAACATCTTTCTCATGAGGTAAATGATCCTATTTCCTTTGATTTTTTTTTGTTTTTAATATTTTAACTTTCTATTTTCTATGAAAGGCTGAATAATTATACAAACATGGTCCTCTGTTATTGTGTTTTTTTAGTTGCTTTGGTCAACTTTGTGGTATGCAAGTGATGTGTTTGATCAAATGTCTGAATGAACTTTGTATTCCTTTATGACAAACTTCATTTTTTTTTAAAAAAAATTGGCTTTGGTATTTGAAAAACATGGATAGTCCTTGCTCTGTGAATCATTATTTACAAGTGTTTTCAATTTAGTCCTTAATCTTCAACAAAATTAATAACTTTGAATCTTAATTGTTCACTTAAAAAAAATTGTGTGTTTTAGGCTATTAGCAATTGAGTTGAGTCCACAATTTGTAACTATTAGATAGATACTGATTCAATACTGATATCAATTTTTGTTTTTTTCCTTATCATCTTCTTTGATTTATGGTTTTCATTCTTCATGTTCTCTGCCTCTATTCAATACAAGTGCTCTCTCAAAATTGTACATGTTTTACTCATTTATTGTAGCTTCATAAATTCAAGACAAGAGGATTACAACAGGCTTAGGCCTTTGAGCTACAAAGGAGCATATGTGTTTTTGCTGGCATGTTCACTCCTCAGCAAAGCCAGCTATGAAAATATCTCTAAGAAGGTTTTTTTGCCGAGTGTCTTGATATGGTTTGGACATTTATTCACTCTTTTGAAGTTGGTTGTGTAATGGAAGATAATTTTCACGCTCTATAATAATGCTTAGTGGAGTTAATGCTCCAATATATTTTCCAATAGCACCTGCTTTTTTGATACTGTATCTTAGATATAAAATGCATAGCTATTCCTAACTTCTTCATTTTCTTTTTTAATCAAGATGATCTTTTTTAAACTAAACAATAAATATTAAGATATAAAATAACATAAATTTTGGGTTATAAATTTTTATAACAGTGCGTCCACAGGGTGGTGATGGTGAGCAACCTCCAGAGTGTAAGCAGCAATAATTGTTATCATGTTACTCTCTTTCTATTCTTTATTTTTCTTAAATATTTTTATTTAATTTATTTTACTGTTTATGGGACAGAGGTCTTTACTAATTTGCATATGGTTGGTTAAATTGTTAATTGCTCATTCTAGTGAAATAAACACTCTTAATGATTTTTTGTTATTTGTAATATAATCCTTATCTTTAACTTTGTTTTAAGAATAACAGGGTTTTGTAGGGGAATAAGACAACATCACAAGAGAGACTTTCTCCCTTTTTGTGATTTTACATTTTCACCACACCACTGCCCTTGTCTCACACAATAGTCATTGATTTCAGGCAAACTTCTGAAACAACATTTGTTATATTTTCTTTGAATATACTTTGAAGTTCCTTTATTTTCATGGAACAATTGACATTGTGTGGTTTTTTTTAGGTTTATGCTTTTCAGTTATATTTCATTGTACCTGTGAAAGTTCACAGTTGTAATTATTTTTGGCCTGCCAAATTTACTGAGCACAAAGCATTCTATATATCAACATGCAAATTTCTACAGCATCATTGATTCTACCCCCACTATCACTCGATTTATATATTCATGTAGATTGGAATCATTGACTGATCATAAGGGAAGTACATGCTGAGATCAGTATCTATAATCCTAAACAATGAAGCCAAGGTCAGGATCATGGGTGGTTTTTATGTCTATCTACTTTTTATTTTACTTTATAGGATTATGAACTAAAAACAAATCAACAAAAAATTGTGTAAGGTGGAGTGACTCAAATAATAATACACTTGCTAACAAAAAAAATCAAATAAAATTACCCTGCAACTACAAGTGTTAAAATTGTAATGTAGCTATTGATGAATGATCGTATAAATTAATTCAATGTTAATTTTGCTTCAAGTTGCAAGTGTTGATGCTTCACCATAAATCACCACCAATAATTATTCTAAATATTGTTTCTATATATCAATATTACCACCATTAATTTCTTTATTTTTCTTAATAGGTTCATAGTTGATTAACAACATCTGGTCAGTTTGGTTATATTCTTTTATGTAATAGAGTAATATTATTAGTGTAAAAATTAAGATATACACCTGAGTCTCATTAAATAGCAGCCGTGGCAGAATGGTGTGCTGGATTTTTTGCTAACTGCCATAGGCAATTTGTGAATCAACTTATACAAGTGGTAATCGAGGTATAACTTAAGGCTGCAATGATGGTCTTTTTTTTTAACAATAAACAACCTATTTAAATAAGGTATGTTGACTTTTTACATTAAACAACCTATTTTGGTCCTCCAAATATGAAGTGTCTTTAGATTGGTCCTCATCAAAATCCTTGGTTTAGCTTAATCCTAGATAAATAATTGCTTATTTTTCAAAAGCTCCCACTCAAAGCTCAAAGAAAAAAACAATTATTTTTCAAAAATAAGTTGAACCAGACATTATCTTATTTCAGTATCGTATGGTATTAATTCTATAACACTTTTTTAGGTTGTTGGATTGGATTTGGTGGATGACAAAAGCAAACCTGAAAGACGGCCAACAAAACACATGCTTACACCTGAGCAATGGACTAATGTGTTCAATCTGGAATTTTCATACTATGTCTATTACTGTTATGCAAATCTCTACACCTTAAACAAGTTATGTAACTCTTCTCCAAAATATGTATCAATTTTTTGTTGCTTATCTATTTACTCTTTCAAGAAGAAAACAAGCTTCTTTTTACTGATTATGGATAGAATAAAAAGAGGAATCAAATAGGTGTTGTTCTCTTCTTATTTTCTACATAGTTCTAGAGATGTTTATAGGTTGGTTTTGGTTGGGATTAAGATGTAATAAAATCCAAACCCACTACATCAGTTACGTTGGTTTGATCCAATTTTTAAAAATCTTTTTGGACAATTCAAATCAATCTTATTAATATTGGATTGGTTTGTGGCTTCAATTACCATGTTAAGATAAAAAAAAATATTATGTTTCATAATTTTGTTCCTTACATTATCTTCTTAATAATAGAACATTTTTTAATTTGTAAGTTAACCTAATATAATTAGTTCTCGGCTTTGAGAATCAAAAGGAATGACAACAATCAAATTTCGTCCATATTCTGGGGAGGTATATATTTGATTATATTTTTTTTCTATTTGTTAATTGTTTTGAGGAGATTAATGCATCATATTCACTTTAGGCTGGTGATATTGACCACCTTGCAATTACAGGAAACTTTGATAACAATCCTGGAAAGAAACGTGGCTGCTAAAAAGTAAGATATTAAAATTGAGAAGCAATTAAGTTGTTGTAAGAATACTTGCCCAAAAACAGAGAAAACAAATTTTGATTTTGAAATATCAGGTAGTTACAATTGGGCTTGCCATTCTAATATGTAGTGTGTCAAACTTCAATGGTTCAAAGTAGTATAAAACATAATTAACTTATTTTTAGTGATAAGTCGATAAAAATTGTCATAATTTATGATTTTTTATTACCTAATAATCATATTTAATACGGGTCTGATTTATACAAACTTGGTAGAAGCTTTGGCGCATTACATGTATATATTGCAGACATCTTTATTTTGCTATTCTTTCTTACAATCAGGAGTTTTTGAAGTAATTTATTTTGTAGAGAAAAGACTAAAAAATTAATATATTGCATATGTTGCCTCTTACAAGCTACTTTCATTGGTTGGTGTAAAGGTAATATCTTCATAAACTTTTGGATATCAACAAATTATTGTCAAAGAGTTATGCAACTTCTACCGTACTTCTCTGCACTTTTGATTATATATTATAACGTTGTAATCAATGAAGTATAATAATAACTATATTTAAATTACATATTTCCATTCAAATTATTATCGTTTCTACATCCATTAAAACTTTAATACACCCCAACTAAGGTTTATCCTACTTTGATTTATTAATTTCTATTATTAATTTATCTCAAATTGTAATTTTTCTAACATTAAAAAAAAATTTACTTCTTAATCTAATCATAATTTCCCTACCAAAACAAAAACAAAAATAAAATATAGCGAAGCATAGCGGAATGACTCGTGCGTATGCACGAGTTACTTACTAGTTTTAACAAAACATCTTCTTCACATAATATTTTCAGTCAGATTTTTTTTTTTCATTAGTAAAATAAATTTAAATTATATTTCTATTATTAAATAATTATAACTTATTTATTTGCTAACGTCATATATATAATATTTTATATATGATATATAATTTTTCTATATATATACTTCACAAATATTTTTCATTGTAGTGTCACAACAGATTTAAGTTGCTACTAAATATTTTATATACCTAGTATCTATTAGGCATGGCAACTTCATCCACACCCGCCCACACCCGCCCGCACCTACCCCAATTTCGATAGGGAAAAATCGAGTTGATTGGATTCGGGTTGGTTTCAATTTTTTGCCGCATGTTAAATTTGGGGGTGGGGGCGGTTTTGGTAATGCTGGTAACCGCCCCGCCCCCACACTACTACAATAGGGGCTTTCTTCGTCGGTTCTTAACCCCTTTCTAATACAATTGCATGACCGTCTTTGTATCTAACGTCGTGTCATCACTTTCGACGACGGTTATAAAATCATCTTTGTAACACTCACATTCTAAGACAGTTCTCCTAAGAACTGTCTTAGAAAGGAGTTTTTAAAAAAAATTGTAAAAAAAGTTGATCTAAGACAGTTGTTATGAATAACCGTCTTAGAATGTGAACATTCTAAGACGGTTATTCCTGACAACCGTCTTAGATTAGTGTAATATTTTAAAAAAAAAAAACTTATCTAAGACGGTTATTCCTAAAAACCGTTTTAGATTAGTGTAAATTTTTTTTTTAAAAAAAAGTTGATCTTAGAAAATTTTTAGGAATAACCGTCTTAGAATGTTCACATTCTAAGACGGTTTTCCTAACAACTATCTTAGATCAACTTTTTTTAAAAAAATATATTAAAAGAAATGCTAGAGCTTACTTATTGTTGTTTATTCTTATATATTGAAAATAATATGAATACACTCAAATACCAAGAGGGGGGTGAATTTGTATAAACTTGACCTTTTAAAAAACTTTAGAAAATCAGAGTTAAAGGATCTTTATCACTCTTAAAACGAATGATGCTTCAATTTAATCAAACCACCCAGTCCAAGAAACCAATAACAAAAACCTACACTTGTTGAGTAAGAAAGATTTCACAGTAGTCAAGAGATCAAGATAGCAAAAAGAGATAAAGGAATGGAGATCAACACAAGAACATATACTGCCGCAACTAGGTGAAACAAGGCTGCACCGAGACAGGATCTTCCATGTTTCTTCTCCTGCCGCAAACGGACGTCGCACCACGTGCTCTTCTACCTGACCACAACAATGTTCCTCTTCTATGTTCAGTTTGGGGGTGGGGCGGGACAATGAAAATCGACCCAACTGGCCTCATCAGTTTTCAAGGACGAGGGCAGGGGGGGTTGAGAGGTGGGGGCGCGGTAAACAAAATCCGCCCCCAACTGACCCCGTTGTCATGCCTGGTAGCTATATGCACCATTAGAAGACTAATTCTTATGTTATTGACAATGATAAGTTAAAAGATGTTTTTAGCATAATAATTCTTCAAATCCTGAGGAATAAACTACAATTATTTAATTTAAAGTCACATTTCAATTTTAATGTAATTGGAGTAGATAATATAAATAAAATAATCAATATATAATATTTTATTAAAAATTTCATTTTAAGAATAATTTTAAATTTAAACACATATTATGGAAAAACTCCTTTTTTTTCTTTTCTCTCTCCCATTGTCTTTTAATTTCTAGTTTCCTTTTCTTTTATTTTTATTTACACACAATTTTTTTTATTATAACTAATATTTTATTTTATTTTATTTATATTATATTATATTATTGTTTTACATCTTCTATTTATTATCTATTACTACATATTATGGTTCTTTTTCTACTCGCTCTCCTCTGCCACAGGTCAATGTTGCTAATTTATTTTTCCACCCAAAAGCTACAAAAAAACAAAAAAAAAAGCAATTTTTTCCAGCACTCACATAAAAAGCAATGGAATCAAAATAGCATGATTAATGTTTAATCAAATACAAATTGTTATGATCATACATAATTATTTTAAAATATTCCATTAAATTATGGTGTTATGGTTGTGCATTACATTAATAAATTTAATATATATATATATATATATATAGAGAGAGAGAGAGAGAGAGAGGACACACTAATAGAAAAACAACATTCAACATCGGTTTTCAACCGATGTTGACACTACCGACGTTGAAAGTTTGAACTTTAACATCAGTTTTGAAAAATTGATGTTAACAAAAATATACAACATCGATTTTTTGTAATAATCGATGTCGTTATATAAGAAATAAAAGAAAAAAAATGTAAAATCTGATAATTCAACATCGGTTTTTGTTAAAAACCGATGTTAAATTATTTTACAACATCGGTTTTTAATGAAAACCGATGTTGTTATGTAACAACATTGGTTTTAAGATAAAACCGATGTTGTAATATAATTTAACATCAATTTTTAACAAAAATTGATGTTGTTTTTTTAAATATTTTGTCTATTTTTTTTTATTTTACCCAAATTCATTCTGCAAATGAAAAAGTAGATATCCAGCCAATTTCAGAATACACTACAATTAAATAATATTTGAATAAAAAGTAAATTCAATAGTGTCAATGTACATAAAATGATTTCCTAACCAAGTGCTTATACAATTGCTTAAAATCCCTTAACCACCTAATCTAATGTGTCATCTCTAATTCTAAGATAAAACGTAGCCCACTGAACCCTTATTGCCTTCAATCTCTCGGGTTCCAAAGGTCTCTAATAAGAAAAATACTACATGACATAATAAAACATAATTTGATAAGTATAAATAAAATCCAGTATAAAAAATACACTTAGTTTTGAATGACACAGTTACCATGTCCCAGTTATCCCCGAAACCTCCTTGGACTATCATCGACATCCAATGCATGACATAATAGCCACACTCAATGCTTCCTTTTTGCTTATTACACTAAATTCAATCACATAGTCAAAGTTAAACGGAAATTAGTGTAAATAGCAATAAATTTTATTTTGAACACATAAACCATTATTTAAATGACTTACTTCATCCGCAGTCCATTTAGTAGTAGCCTTGGATTTAGTGACCTGAGCATCATGGAATCCCTTCAAAGCACTGTTTAAGAGAAACATGCATTCATATTGTACAAGTAACATATTAATGTCTTAGAAATAATAACAAAAATGTCTTACAAATTACAACATACCTGTTCATAATTCCGTTCAGGTAGTTATCAGGCTTATTATGCAACAAACAGAACCACACAACAACATTCTCCTTAGGACATATAATGACCAGTTGCCAATGTGCACTGCATTGGAGAAAAAGAAGTTATTATACCGCATACATTATTTAAATTCATTTGTACATTTTTACTTACCCATTCAAGTACGCTGCAAGGTAGACATCTTTCTGGCTCAATGAATCCATACACATTGGCATGATCCGATTGCAGACATAGGTCATTCATATGCCTATTGTTTTATAAATAAAGTCAAATATGCATGAATATAAAACAATTAGTTATGTAACAGTAGCCAATTGAAAGTGACTTATAGAATCCACAGTTGTATAACGGAGATGTTCAGACATTGACCACCATGGATGACCTCAGAAATATCCTCATGCTTTATGTACAACGGGAAGTCGTCATTATGCACCCTAAACAAAGTAGGGTCCCAAGACACCTGCATGGGTCTGAGGAAAATATCAGGGATGGTCAATGCAATCTGGTACAGGGGATCGGCAATATGTTCTGGCTTATGTACAGGTTCATCGATCCCTCAGATCCCTATTTATCCTACACAGTTAACAAACATAAGTGAACGATTGTATTAACTTTATATGCCATAAATATATTTTAAATGATAATAAACACACAAAAAAAGGAATACCTTTTTCAAAATTGGTTGTACAAGATGTGTCGGCCAAGGAAGGAAGGTGTTAAGGGCCTGCCCCACTAACTGAACCTCGTCAGTGGGTGTAGGGACGCGAGCATCAGCATCTCGAACTTCCTCAACACCCACCTTGACCTGATCATTGGCTAGAGGGACGTTGTGCATGGTTGTCGGACCCTCATAAACTCTTCCAAGGGCAACCAGGCGGGGAGGATTGTTATCGACATACAACCCACGCCTGTTAGATACACCCGTGTCTGGGTCATTCCCCAAGGGGTCGACACAACTTCCATTGGTGCTAACACAGGCACCATAATGACTAACCTCAACCGTCAGAGGTGGCATCATACCTTGAGACTGCACAATGGACTGCATCTAGGACTGCATGTGGCTAAAAGACATCATTAGTTGTTAAGTCACTTTCTCAGTGATCGATTGCTCCAGCTCTTCCCTGATGTTCTGTTTAAGTTGATCCAAGGCCTCAGGGTTGATGGACTTAGACTTGCAAGAGGTTGATGAAGCCGGTCTGAAGTATTGTTTTATTGTCACATCTGATCCAATAGCACGGACATGGCCTGGGTGCTCTGGTCATCCAATGGCAGCAGTCAGTACATCCTGATGTCCACTTGCGACAAAGCTACCCTGTGTCGATTGCTCATCCAGAGTATCCTGCAATCAAAATAACTAGAACATTAGTTTTGTAATTTGTTATGAAAAATTAACTAGTGACCTATGAAACCAACCTTTGACTTACAATCCTCTCTGCAATCTCACGTGCTGCCTCAAATGTCATTTGTCCCCTTTTTTGTGAGAGCCATCTTCCACTTCACATATAGTCTAATAGGGGACAGAGGATGAACGATGGTCTCGATGCTCTCAGCTTGGGTTGCTTCCTCCAAGTATTTCTTTTGTTTTTCCTCCATCAATTTTTGTTCTAACAAATCATAACCCCCACGAGACAACACGTGAGGGGTAGTGTTCAGCTTTTGGATGGCTTGAGCCTTCTTTTTAACATCCTGTAAGTATTACAGAGATAGATGTAAAAACGATGCGCTAGAAGACTCCATAATTGTGAAATTCTAAAATAATGGAAGTCAGCTAACCTCCCAGGAAGCTGCTCTGTGACTCTCACAGAATTGGTGCCACTTTTCCTTATTAATATCCTATTTGTCACAGACAGTGTCGGCATCATCGTCCTTGCCTTGTGCCAGAGCCCAATACGAGGTTAGATCTGACTTAAAATGACTTCGTCACTCTCCTACTGTCTAGAGAAGTTTCTTCTTCGTCCTTTGGTCGGACGCTTCAAGTATATAAAATCTAGTCTGCGATACAAAAAACAAGTTTAACGGTTACAATAACATTTAAATTGTATTACTACAAACAATTACATTGACATTTAATTGTAATACTTGAATGTCCTCCCAAATCAACTCCTTCTGAGTTGCAGGAACTTCCTTCCAGTTAGCAATAGTTACATCCACCTTGTCTTGAGCCACGATCCCTAGATAAGTTCTCAATTTCTTTGCCTGAGGACCATCAGCTTTCCCAGTGGTAGGATCCACATGAACCACTGGTCTGTCAACATCGACAGGTCAGGTAGCCAATGACCTCAGACGTGTTGCTTTCCTAGTCTTATTTGCCATAGACAGCGAAGGTGCTGACTCAGGACAAGGAGGTGCTGACTCAGGATAAGGAGGGGAGCTCGGTGGTGTAGTCATGATCCTATTAAAAACAAAATTAAGTAAAGTTAAGTGAAAAGTAAGGTTACTTATGAAATTGTAAAAGGCGAACAAGTTAATATAAAATAAACATTACATTAAACGATGTTAATTAATTCTCCTTCATCATAATCATTACAATTTACATGAACGTCGTCAACTTCATCTTCTTTGTTGATGTCAGGCACTTGTGTTGAGAAATGAGTGACACCCGTATTAAGGGGTGAATCATCATCGTCAAGATTAATACCAATGGTTTTTCCATGTAGTACCACTGACCACCTTTCATCACAAGGATCTTGAACATAAAACACATGTTTAGCCCACTGCTTGTACCACTGACCACTGTTCAATCTTCTGTCATGATGAAAGGTTCATTTTGATAAGCTAGCTTGTTAAGATCTATCAAAGTAAATCCTGAATCATCGGTTCGCACACTACTATTGATATCAACCCACTTACACTTGAAAACACACACAGTGAATTTAACATAATTAAGCTCCCAGATGTCATGAATGACTCCAAAGTAAGGCATTCACGCCAAACAGGGATTGTGGTCATGCACAGTAGCGAAGTGTTGTGATTCAACCCTAAGGCTAACCCTACTTTTTTGCTCTTGTCATCTTGTTGTTTCATGTAGAATGAGGACTTGTTGATATCATATCTCTGTCAACTTCTAACATTTCTTTTAGGCCCATCTGCTAACTTCTTCATTGTTTCAGAGGAAGAATCATCAGTAAATATTGTATCTTTAAACCAATCCAGGAAAATCTTGTTATGCTCTTTCAACAACCTATTCTTCGTCATTCTTGGATTACTTTCCTTGACAAAGGCTTCATGGCGAACTATGTATGGCAGGACTTCATTACTGTTATTCAAGACATACAAATGAGCTTGTTGCAATTCCTGTAAACCAGGCGTGATAACATGCAGCCCTCGTGAACCCTTACCTGCAACTCTGTCATCATGCCGAGCCTCGGGAAGCCCAATAGGTTTTTTCTTTTCAAGGTACTCTAAACAAAATTCTACAACCTCTTCTACAATGTACCTTTCAACTATGGATGCCTCAGGACGGTGTAGATTCTTTGTATACCATTTCAAGATCTTCATGTATCGCTTGACCGAGTACATCCACCATAAATAAACGGGACCACACAATTTAATTTTTCTGATCAGATGAACAAGTAAGTGAACTATTATGTCAAAAAATGAAGGAGGAAAATACATCTCCAACTGACACGTTATAATTGAAGCCTTTTCTTCCAAGTCATCCAACTTTATAGGGTCTACGACTTTGCTACAAATGGCATTGAAGAAAAAGCACAAACGAGTTATAGCATGCCTCACTTTGTTAGGAAAAATGTCTCGAATTGCCACGGCTAACAGTTGTTGCATCAACATGTGGCAATCATGAGACTTTAAGCCAACTAGTTTCAGATTTTTGATCTGCACAAGGCTCTTAATATTTGAAGAGTATCCCTGTGGCACTGTGTCCACTCACATTCTTGTACGCTGGAAAATTATTAATGGTACAAAATAGCATTGCACGCAACTTGAATGTCTCCTTTTGATACCCATCAAACACTTCAACCCCCTCATCCCACAAGTTTGTCAAGTCTTCAATCAAGGGACTAAGATAAACATCAATGTCATTTCCTGGCTGTCTTGGGCCTGATATCATCATAGACAACATCATGTATTTCCGCTTCATGCACAACCAAGGACGCAAGTTGTAAATGACTAGCAAAACAGGCCACGAATTATGCTAAGTACTTAAACTGGCATAGGGATTCATTCCATCACTAGCAAGTGCAAGCCTAAGATTTCTTGGCTCTTCGCCAAATTCTGGATACAAACGGTTAATCTTCTTCCACTATGAGGAATCAACCGGGTGGTTGAGCAATCCATCACAGTTTCTCCCATCTGCATGCCATGTAAGGTCTTTTGCTTCATCTTCATTAGAAAACAGATGGTTAAACCTTGGAATGATCGGAAGATACCACAACACCTTCGCGGAGGGGCCTTTCTTTGTGCTATCATCACTACTACAGTAGTCGTTGTCCTTCAGTTTGTACCTTGATACCCCACACCTGGGGCATTTATGTATTTCTTCAAATTCATATCAGTACAATATGTAATCATTAGGGTAGGCATGGATTTTCTAATACTCCATACCCATCGAACATAGTATCTTCTTCACCTGATAGTAACTACTTGGCAACGTGTTTTTTCATCTGGAAGCATCTCCTAAACTACTTGAAGCAATGAACTGAAGCTTTTGTTAATCCACTTATATCTGGCCTTGACATTAACCAGATTTAACACTGCTGACAACAATGTCAATGACTGTTTGCACCTCGGATACAACGGCTTCTTCAAACCACTTTCCAATGTATCATACATAGGGGCATGTGCTTGCTAAAAAGACTCATGTCCCAAATCATGAATCATATCCTCTAATCGATCTTCGATGTCTACATCTAGCGGTTCAGATTGTGACCCCCTATGCATGTTCATCAATTCACCATGTCATATCCATGTGGTATAATTCTTCTTAATCCCATCACACAGAAGATGTTCCCGTATGTCGTCTAGTGCTTGGCATCTCCCATTCAAACAATTTATATAAGGACATAAATATTTTCCATCCTCATCCGGTCGCCCACATTCGGAGGCGAATACCAAGAAATGTTCAACGCCTTCCTCATACTCAATGCTCATGCGACTTGTATTCATCCAACTTCGATCCCTCTAATTAATAACTCTGTGATACTCACAAAGTTATTCCATGCATGAAAACCTCACTTTTTTCATTCAAGATGTGGCCCTATCCCATTCAAGAAGACATATTTTTATACTAGATTCATATGTATAGGTTGAGTTTCATTTCTAAAATTTGACAAAATTTCAGCAACATTTCGCTTTGATCTCCAAGTACACGACATGAAAGCAGTGACATGATTTCCATCACAGTCAAGTATGCACCTAGAGAACAAAGTGAAATGCATTGTACCGAAAATTCATCAAATTTAATAAATGAAACTCAACCTATACATATGAATCTAGTATAAAAAAATGACTCTTCCCAAATTGTCCAAACGGACAATTCAAGAATCAATACAATAACTAATCCAAACTGTCTGGAAGAATCCCTGTAATGAATCTCAAATGGGAAACTAAGATTCAGTCATAATGAACATTAACTGTATAGAAAAAGCAACATGCATACTTGACATACAAAATATTTTCAAACCAGTCATAAGACAAATTGTACAATAAAAATATGAAACACATTCGTACCTGTGATGATGATCTATGTGAAATATCCAACAATGAAGGTCGTGACAACGAGGCAAATGGGAAAAGGGAAAAGTACCTACAACCTACAATGAACATAGAACATTAGACTATATACCTTATATAGTCAAATGACAGAAGATCCTCAGACTCTCTAAAACTACACAACAATCAAAAGACACCTCAAGTTCTAATGTTGGCCTAAATAGAATTTATCTCATTGTTTACATAAATTCAAAACCATGACAAGTAGAAAAAAAATAGAAAGCAATATTAAAAATGCCCATATCAGCTTCAAAGAATAGCCTAATTACTTTGTCTGACATAAACAAACCAAAATTCTTGACCCATAGCAAAACCACAAATAGAAACCAGTTGACTAGCAGGGTATTAAAAAAGGTACAGGTCAGCTTCAAAGAATAGCCTAATATGATATTGAGTGTCTAGTTCATAGCCTAGTGTGACCCTTAGCAACACATTGGTAAACTCAACACACAATAGTACTCCCACATTCTCACAGCAGCACTCCCACATTAGTTTTATATCTTGAGCTGAATTGGACTAATAATAAGTTCAATTACCTAGTTTTATTTTAAAAAAACTGAATTGAAACTGTTATAGGTCCAACCAAGAGCATTGTTACAGGGAATCAAGAGTGATGTCAAGACTAGCTCAGGTATGTTTTTGAATCCTCAAGAGAGAAAATATCCTATGGTACAAGTAAGTTAACAATTTTACTTTCCCCTCAAGTCTTACTTGAGTCATTAAATCAGTGTAAAAAGCACCAATGCCTTTTCAAATTTGGAATGTACTGCGATTGGCACTTAAGTGTGCTTGAACCAATGCTTAAGCTCCAATGCTTCTTCAAATCTTCAAGTTCACTAAACTCTTGTGTTTCCAACTTCTTCTTTACATATAAAATTAAACTAAAAAGGAAGGTAAAATGCTTAATTAGAACTATCTAAATCTATTCTAATTTCTTCCCAAAATTAAGTCAAAAAAGCAAATACAAGCCCAAAAGAAAAGAAATGAACTAATAATTGTCCAAAAATATCAAAAAGTTACATTTCAAAAGGTCAATTATCAGATATCAAACCACATACTACCCTACCACATATAGATCCAGTCATGCTAACAAATGACCAATCCGAGCTATCCAACATTTGATCTTAAAACCACATAGTACCCTACCACATACAATTATCACCCAACAAAACCAATTCCAGCAAATGACCATACATCAAAGCCAATTGTTTAATTGGTACCCACTAAACATAGTCAGATTTCTTAGTCTAGATACCACCAGCTTACCCCACATTAAAGCCAACATGTTAGTGATCATTGGACTACACTTGGAAACCAAAGGTAAAATGATTGTTCCCATTGGATTTAAAAACTTAGCAGAATTTGCAATGTCAGTAACTGCTTCAAAGTAACTTAGAAATTATGAAATTAGTAACTTAGCAATGTCAGTAACTTCAAAGTAACTTAGCAATTAGCATGATACAAAGTAACTTAGGCCATGTAGTGCACAACTGAATGAAAATATGAAATCAGAGAAAAGGGCCCCACTTTGCTTCAAAGATATTGACATACATATATGCAAGATATAGGGTTCCTGGCCCCGGAATTGAGCCATGTGCTGAGGTGCAGAACTGAAATTGCAATTATGTTGTATAGATAGCAATAACATGTATTTTCCAATAAATTGTTTTAAATTAAGTCTCACATACATACTATTGTCATATCAAACTATATACAAATGAAGTACAATATTTTTCTCTAAAAGAATTATCACTAAGGCATAAAGAAGGCTCAACAAATCTTAGTAAGTTCAGCAATGTTCTTTGTTTTTCTTATGCAAAGGTCTCTAATATATATTTAGGTACACATCAGGAGATAATCATTGTCTCATAGAGATGAATAAGCAACACCTATATGCATGAAATAAAGTCAAGTACCTGTGAAGCTAAGACCAACGATGGCAACCACAGTCTCGAGCAAATGAAGCCTCCTACTTTGGAAATACATGGCGGTAACATAAATAGTGAATAGCAACCAGTGAGTATGAAATGTGAGTTGTGAGAGTACCTGAGAGAGAACAAAGCAAAGAAAAATGCAGGAACAGAGAAAGAGAAAGTACCTGAGCGCGAGTGAGAGTGAAAGTGAAATGTGAGTTGTGATTAGACCGAGAGCAAGATTGAACAATGAAACCAAGACCGTCGTGACGGTGACAATGGGAGTGAAGGCCAACAGTGAAGAACGCGAGCACTGAAGGCTGAGAGTGAAGTCAGAGATAGGCGCGAGAGTGAAGGGTTTTTAATTTGGGGCCATGGCTTTTATAATAACAATAACAACATCAGTTTTCAATGAAAAACTGATGTTGACTATCTCATGAACAACATCGGTTTTTAAAGAAAATCGATGTTAACGTGTTATGTTAACATCGGCTTTCCAAAACCTTAAAAACTTATGTTAATGTGTATCTGTTAACATTGATTTTCCAAAAGAACCTTAAAAATCGATGTTAACGTGTATCTGTTAACATCGATTTTCCAAAAGAACCTTAAAAACCAATGTTAACGTGTATCTGTTAACATCGGTTTTCTAAAAGAACCTAAAAACCAATGTTAACGTGTATTTGTTAACATTGATTTTGAAGGTTTTTAGGAAAACCGATGTTAACAGAGCACGTTAACATCGGTTTTTAAGAAAATCGATGTTAACCAGGTCCTATTAATTACGAATTTGCCAGCGCATTTTCGTTAACATCGATTTTTGATAAAATCGATGTTAAATTAGCGATGTTAAAACCCATTTTTCTAGTAGTGACGTTTCATATGAGAATGACTCTCTTATGTGAAAAGGAAAACAGTAATTCTCATCCATTAGATTAAAATGAAAGGTTAAAATTAAAACACTTTAAATTCAATTTAAAGTCTCATTTAACCATAAAATCTCTATAAGATTTACCAAACAAAAAATTAAATATTGAAAAATATTTAATTTAGGTCAAGATCATCATCACCACCACCACCACCACCACCATGATCATTATCATGACCACCAACGCCGCCACCAACATGACCATTGCTGCCACCACCTTTGTGATCGTCACCATGACTACCATCGTTGCCACCACACTATCGACATTGTTGTCGCTGTTACCACCATCGTGATCACTGTAACACCCTGAAATTTCGATAACTTAAAATATATGTGTGATGTATTCCTTATATTATTTGATTTCTTTATTAATTAGGATTAGTTGAAATGTTATGTGAATTATCCATGTGCCATTACTTGGTGTAAATGTCAAGTATGTAGAGTTTGTTCGAGCTGCGTTGTAATTGAGTGATTGCGAATTTGACCCGAAAACCTATTTCAGTAAAATCAACATTTTGGATTGGTTAACCGTTGGATCACCTTAAATTGTTAAAGATAGGTTTATAACTCATATATGTAACTTTTTACCATTGGGATTGTCAAAATAGTGTCTGGAACATGAGAAATTAATTTTTCACCGAAGTAGAAAATTCTAGAATCTGGTCAGCTCGCCCAGGCGAATTTTGCAGGCACTTTTGCTCGCCTGGGCGAGTAAAGGTGGTGTTAAATACGTATTTCGGCCTCCAAATCATGAAAATGGAGTTTATTCCTCCTCCAAACAGCTCCCAAGCTTTCCATCACCCTCCTCCACCACCCACAGCCACCGTAGACCACCACGGGTCACCATTGCTTGCCATGGGATCCTGGCACGGAGAAGAACCTTTTAATCGGAGCGAAATCTTCAAAACTCTACTCGAAGTTTTGGTAGAGAATGGAGCTTCCAAATCCTTCTTTCTTGGTTTCCTTGAGGTCATCTTAGTTTCTTTTGTCTTCTTCTAGCTAGTTTAAGCCTCTCTTGATATCTCTTATGATTCGGGTACTGTTATTGGTTGTTTCTATACTTCCTTTGAAAACCCTTTGAAAATGAGATGTAAAAGTCTCCTTTTTATGAAATTGAGACAGAGTCTAGCGTACACAAGTCTAACAAATTGCGTATGATACGAAAGAAAAACTGACCGTTGGATCAAAATTAATAGATGGAAATCGAAATGGGAAACCGGTTGTACAACAATATTAATTTTTCAGTTTTATCTATTTACTTTTGTATCTCTCAATGATACCAACAGCGCACAAGTTACGAACAGTGCACTAATTTCAAACACCAACAATTAATATCATTAATAAATGTCGATTATACAAACGTTAAAACCCATTGTCTTGTAAAAAAAATTATAATAAAATTCACTTTCTAATTTTTTTTAATCAAATGAACAGGAACATAATATAAATATTATATCATATTTTCACTTAGTTTTTATTTAATTAACCAACAACTGTAAATAAAATTTTTAAAAAATAAATTGAATTTATTGTTTGATTTTATTTTATTTCATTTTCAATAGTAACATTTGACATCAACCAACTTTCAATTCACAAATTTCATTTTTTTATAATGTCAAGATATTATTAAAAATAACTTTGATACCTTTAATGTGTAAATGTATTAGATTTAAAAAAACTGTGGTTTAGGATGAATTTTTTCATAATTTTCATTTTTTTAATTGAAGCAGGATTTTTATCGGTAAATTATGGATTAGGATGAATTTGATATTGTATTTTAATACCTTTAATGTGTAATTGTATTAGATGACATGGTTTTGAATAAAAATTTGATGTGGTTTGATTTGTGTATTTATTTAATATTGTTGATATTTTTTATTTGATTTGAAGAGTTTATGTTTATGGTGTTAGATTTAAAAAAAAACTATGTATGGATTTAAAATATAAAAAAAGATTGAAAATAATTTAAAAATTGAAACAAATTTGATATTTTTTATAGAAAGTACTGAATAATTGATCTGATTAAATTGAAAGTAAATTGAAAATGGAAAAAAATGTAAAAAATGAGATAAAATAATAGTATACATGTGAAACACTAATTATTGAAGTTAAGTAATTATAAATTCCATGTTGTATTGATATTTGTAAACAAGTGAATCTAAATTGTTAGATTTTCTGAATTTTAATATGATAGGTAAGTATTTTATTGCGTTTGTTGACAACTTAGTTGAATTACCAAAAAAACACATATAATTGGTGTAAATTGACAAGGGAAACCTTAAAATTCTACCAAAAAACCAATACAACAATGGTAAAATAAATCAAATTATCATAAGCAAAAAAAATTTCAACGGTTAAAATATTACATAGTCATAATGTCCAACAACGATGAGTTTTTGAAATTTTTTTTTTCTGATCTTCGAATTTAATTCTTAATCCTCACTTATCTAAACCATTAATTTTAATTTTGATTTTAATATATGTAATAAAAAAATTCATACAAAGCGATATCATCGACCATGAACCCTTCATTATATAGACAAAATTACATGTTTCTCCTTGTCGTTCCCTTCTCTTTGACTCTGACCACCACAATGTGCTTAGGGAAGTCATTTCCTACGCCCATTCCCTCTCTCATTTTTCTACTTTTCCCCTACTTCCTTGTCCCCCCTCAACATATCCTTACCAACTAACCATTGTGACAACCAACCATGCATCGCCACCCTCAACTAAATTTTAATATACAAAACTATATCATATTATACCAAATTACACATCTATCAAAAGTAGGGTGGGAGAAACGGTGCCATGGTGGGGTGGGAGGTGCAATGCTGCACATAAAATAGTAGGGGACAACTACGGGTGGAAATAGGCCAGATAATCTGTCAGAGGCATATGACCTAGCCTCGTAAAAGTCTGGCTTGGCCAGGTTTATTTATTAAAAAGGTAAAATTTGAAATTTTTAAAAAGTCTGTTTAATAAAAAGGGTCAGGCTTTAGGCTTTCAAAAAAATCCACTCAACCTGAATATTGAGTCTGTCTAAATTATAACCTATAAGATCATATTTCATAATATATAATTTATATCAGAAACCTATCTATTATGTTATTTTTTACTTTCCATTATTTGCTTTTATTTAATCAGGCTTTGTATACAGCCTTTTAGGCCAGACTAAGCCTTTATGCAGACCAGGCTTAGACCTTAATAAATTATTTTTAACAGGTAACAAGTCAAGCTTAGGCTTAGTCATAGTGATGCAGGTCAGGCTCAGACATGCTAAACCCTAGCCTGACCTGGCCTATTTCCACCCCTAGGGACAACAAAACAAAACAAAAAATACAAGAAAAAAATAGGTAATTCAACTAAGTTGTCAACAAAAACAATAAAATACTTACCTATCATATCAAAATTCAGAATATCTAACGATTTAAATTCACTTGCTTACAAATATCAATGCAACATGAAAGTTATAATTACTTAACTTCAATAATTAGTGTTTCACATGTATGCTATTATTTTATCTCATTTTTTACATTTTTTTTCCATTTTCAATTTACTTTCAATTTAATCAGATTAATTATTTAGTACTTTATATTAAAAAGTATCATTTTTGTTTCAATTTTTAAATTATTTTCAATCTTGTTTTTTTTTTATATTTTAAATCAATACGCAGTTTTTTTTTAAATCTAACACCATAAACATAAACTCTTCAAATCAAATAAACAATATTAACAATATTAAATAAATACACAAATCAAACCACATCAATTTTTTATTCAAAATCATGTCATCTAATACAATTACACATTAAAGGTATTAAAATACAATATCAAATTCATCCTAATCCATAGTTTACCGATAAAAATCATGCTTCAATTAAAAAAATGAAAATTATGAAAAAATTCATCCTAAACCACGGTTTTTTAAATCTAATACAATTACACATTAAAGGTATCAAAGCTATTTCTAATAATATCGTAACATTATAAAAAAATGAAAATTGTGAATTGAAAGTTGGTTGATGTCAAATGTTACTATTGAAAATGAAATAAAATAAAATCAAACAATAAATTCAATTTATTTTTTAAAAATTTTATTCACAGTTGTTGGTTAATTAAATAAAAACTAATAAATTGAAAATATGATATAATATTTATATTATGTTCCTGTACATTTGATTAAAAAACTTTAGAAAGTGAATTTTATTATGATAATTTTTTTTTACAAGACAATGAGTTTTAACGTTTGTATAATCCACATTTATTAATGATATTAATTTTTGGAGTTTGAAATTAGTGCACTGTTAGTACTGTGACTTGCTTTTATCGTAACTTGTGCACTGTTGGTATCATTGAGAGGTACAAGAGTAAATAGATAAAACTGAAAAATTAGTATTGTTGCATAACCGGTTTCCCATTTCGATTTCCATCTAATAATTTTGATCCAACAATCACTTTTTCTTTCGTATCATACGCAAATTGTTAGACTTGCGTACCCTAGACTCCGTCTGAAACAGATATCATTTTTGTAATCCTTGGTGAACCCTGGTCACATTGGTGTGATCGGAATTTCAAAATGATGTCTTTTGATGTGGACTCTCAAAACACCATTTTAGTCTCTTTTTAATTTGAGTGGGTATTTGACCCTGAATGCTAATGGTAGCCTTGTTTTTGAAATCTATACTAAATTATCTTCAATTTAGTACATAGAGCTCTGCGTTTGGGCCAAAGCACGTGAACTTGAGCGATCTCAAAATGACGTTTCAAGGAGCTAATAGAGAAATATAGATAGGTAAGGGGAGTTTATTATGTTGGTAATAGTTTATATGCCATAGTTGGGGACCAGGGAGTTCAACTATGAAGATATCTATCTGTCCCAGATGTGTGCTAGTTTTCAAGAAAAACTACGTTTTTAACTAATAGGATGCGATGTATTTATGTTTGTTGTGTGCTCGTTTTCAAGAAAAATCGTGTTTTTAGCTAATGGGATGCGATGAAATTATTATTGATGGATAAAATTATGAATGATATTGTTGTAATGATTGAATTTTTTGGAAAAGTCTTAATTACAGAGGAGACTCTACCCAAAATTTTATAATATGTTTTCCTATTTAATTATTTATTAAATCTTTAAATAGGCATAAGAGTGTGTTTTCTATATTGTAGTCCTCCTCTTTAATTTAGAATTTTCCTAAAATACCAGTCTCACGGTAATATGGATTATGGATGAATGGGATGTTATTGATGTGTTTGATGATGTTTAAATGAGATGATGATGAAATGGTTGTTGATGTTGAAATGAGATGAAGTTGATGTTTATGAGGATAATGTTGAAATACGATGAATTTGATATATGTGATGATGATATTGAGATGATGTGATGTGTATGTACATTGATACCCATGAGGGGTGCATGATTGGTCATCCTTGTGGGGAAGGATTTGTTCCTGGCCATGATCATGCATTGATGGTGCCCATGGTTATCCTTATGTGATGTGGATATACATGGATACCCATGGGGATTTATGATTGGTCATCCTTGCGGGGAAGGATTTGTTTCTGGCCATGGTCATACATTGATGGTGTCATGGTTGTATGCTATGTATATACACGTGGGGTGCAATGACCGGTTGGTTATCCTTGCGGGAAGGATTTGTTCCTAGCCATGGTCAGTGCATCGGTGAGCCCACATTGGTGTGTTAGGTATGTACATGGGGGTGTATGACTGGTCATCCTTGCGGTGAAGGATTTGTTCCTAGCCTTGGTCATACATTGATGATGCCCATGTTACATACTTCATTTGTATGTGTGGAAATAGAATGAAGGCACGCGAATACATGTGGGTTTCAGTGGACTGAGAACGCAAGTACTAAGGGTCATCAGGTTTGGAATTCCCTAGCGACGCTGGCTGATCACCGGATGGGGGAATGGCCAGTGCACGACAAGGTGGCCCTGATAGGCGGTGAATCATTTTTCTGTGAGAGCTATTTTTGGGATATGGTACCACATTGCATGCTGATAGATGAGTCAGGTGCATGCATCATTCTATGCATGATTGTTTGAGTTGTGAAATGCATTGGATGATTGATTTATTGAGTGCGTATTGGTATCATGGATTTTTATTAATGATTGTGGTGAGTAATGTTGTTTCCTTCCCAATTGCTATTATTTGATGTTTGTTGATTTTATATAATAAATTCACCCTTGCATTTGTTGTACCGTGTGGTTGATACCTGTGATGATCGCGAACTTTCGTTCGTGCAAGCAGATGAGCAGCAGTAGGTGATCTTGGAGGGAGATCTTCTTTTTGATTGGAGCTGCCAAGTCGACGTGATGACGTTGGATTTTTTTTTGGAGAAAGAGTTATATTTTGTTAATCAACTATTTCTTAGTTAGTTCTTTGGCTTTATGTTAAATATGTAATTTCAGGTGTATATACATGTAAAACTATAGAAAGCTCTAACATGTGGATGACATGTACTAATTTAATATATATATGTACATATCTGTTTAATTATGTAATTGTAATATGTGTATGATAATTATATTATCGCAAAAAATTTACTACCATTTTCATAATCAAATTAATGAAGTTTTTATTAAAATTGAGATAGGCACGATTAAAAGTTAATGATATCGTAGCGATGAGGCGGGTCGTTACAATCACCACCATGACCACCATCGTGATTGTTAGTGTGACCACTGTCGTGATTGCTGTTGTAACCACTATCGTCACTACTAACACAATTGTCACTGTCGATGCCACACCACTGCCGCCAGCGACGGTGGCAATGACGGTCATGTTGGTGCCAACGATGGTGATCATAACGACGATCATGGTGGTAGTGGTTGTGTTGACGATTTTGATGTAAATTAAATATTTAAAATATTTGATTTTTTGTTTAGTAAATCATATAGAGATTTTATTGTTAAATGAGACATTAATTTCAATTTAAAATGATTTAATCTTGATCTTTCATTTTAATCTAAAATGATTTAAAATGATATATATATATATATATATATATGACATTTCATATGAGAATGATCATAGGATCATTCTCATCTATTAGATTAAAATGAAAGATCAAGATTAAATCATATCAACTTATTAGTGTATATATATACATTATTTGAAAACATACTTGAAAATAAATGTAGCTTGTGCAACTACAAGCACAGGTACCTACTAGTGTAAATCAAACCAATGTCTCACCTGCAAAGCTTCTAGTGGCTTTATCATCGATAGGATGTAATTTTTTTTAATTAACATTTGGGGTTGAATTTAAATTGTTTACCAAAAAGGGGTAAGTCGTAACATGTGTTACGAATTTGGAAGTCGTAACACAAGTTACAACTTATATATTTTACAATTTTTTAAATTGAAATCATAAAAAATTTACTACTTCAGTATATTTTTTTTAACATATGACTTTAAAGTTGTAAAATTTTTTACGACTTTCTTAACTTTTTGTTTTTCTTTTAAATTTTTTTATACCATTACGACTTTGAAGTCGTAATCGACCCCTTCAATTTTTTTGTTATGTTTCTTTCATTTTTTTGTACTTTTTTGTTTTAATTTTTTAAACTTTTGTTTTAATTTTTTTCATTTTTTTAAACTTTTTTTTATATTTTTTAACTTGTTTTCTTAATTCTTTTAATTTCATTTAATATTTGAATATATTGTTTATATGTTTTTATTTAATACTATTTTATTTAATATAGTTTCTAAAATTTTGAATTATTTTTATTTAATATTTTCTAATGTTTTTGATTTTTTGTTTTAATATGTTTTAATATTTTATATTTAAACGTAAAAATATTTTTTAATTTTAGATAATATTTCAATAGAATATTAAAAATTAAAAAAATATAAAAAAATTAAATTAACTAATATATTTAAAATTGGATATACCAAAAACTAAAAAGTAATAAATAAAAATATGTAAAAAATTTAGAAAATATTAAATAGAATATTAAAAAAGATTAAATAAAAATATATCAAAAATTTAGAAACTTTATTAAATAAAATAATATTAAAAAATAATTAAATAAAAGCATATAAAAATATATTCAAATAATAAACAAAATTAAAAAATTAAGAAAAAAAGTTAAAAAATATAAAAAAGTAAAAAAGTAAAAAAAATTAAAACAAAAAAGTAAAATAAAAGAAACAAAAAAAAACAAATGAATGTCGTAAAGACCATTATGGCTTCAAAGTCCTAATGGTATAAATTATTATTTTTTAAATGTTTTTTATATTTTTTTTCATTTTTTAAACTTTTTTATATTTTTTTAACTTGTTTTCTTAATTTTTATTTAAACGTATAAATATTTTTTTAATTTTAGATAATATTTAAATAGAATATTAAAAAGTAAAAAAATATAAAATATATTAAATAAAATAATATATTTAAAATTAGACATACCAAAAATTAAAAAGTATTAAATAAAAATATATAAAATTTTTAGAAAACATTAAATAGAATATTAAAAATATTAAATAAAATATCAAAAATTAAGAAACTATATTAAATAAATGCATATAAAAAATATATTCAAATATTAAATGAAATTAAAAAAATTAAGAAAACAAGTTAAAAAATATAAAAAAGTTTAAAAAAATTAAAAAAACT
>QARZ01040992.1:52182-79725 GCA_013407115.1 Glycine latifolia
AATTAATACAAAAAAGTAAAAAAAATTAAAAAAAACGTAACAAAAAATATGAAGGTCTTAGAGACCATTACCACTTCAAATTCGTAATGGTATATTTTTTTTTTTAAAAATGAAAAATAAAAAGTTAAGAAAGTCTCATGATTAAAAAAAATTATACTAAAGTCTTAAATTATTTTATGATTTTAATTTAAAAAATTATAAAATATATAAATTATAATTTATGTTACGACTTACATCATCGTAACACATAGTATAATTTACCCATAATAAAAAAAATTAATTCAACTCCAATATGATAATAAAAAAAAATTATAAAGCCGCTTCTAGCGGGTATTAGCATGAACATTTTGGCATAAATTTACTATTCCATCAACAAAACAAAAATCATAACCAAAACCCAAAATTGGTCTCAATATCATCTGATTTTAATTCGCCAAAACCCAAATTAATCATCCCAGGCCAACGGCTTCTTCCCATTTCTAATGTACCAAATATCATTAAATTAATTAGAATCTCTGTCATTAGAGCACAGCCAGAGCCACTGAACGATCAAAGCTAGCACCATTTAGCATTCTGGCTCTGCCACCACCACCCCTTTTCTTTTTATTCATGACACCCCCAGCTTCCATTTTAGTCCCAAACGCAATTGCACCAAGTATCGTCACTTTACCCACATCACAATCTTCCCTACTAGCCCCACCATTAACAAGAACCCTTGTAATCCCCACGTAGTGCAACGATTCAGCTATTTGCAACGCACTCACACCCTTCCTAGTCCTGGCTTCAACATCAGCACCTCTCTTCACCAAAAACTCAGTCACGTCAGCGTGCCCCGACTCAGCAGCACAGTGCAACGCCGTGTACCCTTCTTCGTCCTTTGCGTCCACCTCCGCCCCCTTCTCAACAAGAACCTTCATAGTGTCGATTCTCCCTTTGAACGAGGCCCTGTGCAGCGCTGTCCAACCATTTTGGTCCCTCCCATTGATCCCCGCACCGTTCTCTAGAAGCTTGTGGATGCTCCTCACTTCCCCTTTCCTTGCTGCCACGCACAGTTTGTCCCCCAAACACAAGGCGTCGTAGAGGCGTGCATGGCCGTTTTCCAGTGAAACATCGTACGCGGTTCTCCCTTGTCTGTTTCTCACGTCTTTGTTGGCACCACCCTTTTGCAGCAAGAGCTTCACCATGCTCTCATCTCCTATTGCTGATGCCACGTGCAAAGGCGTGTCACCTGTTATAAATAATTAATAATTCGAAATAACGTCTTATTATTAGTTACGTACTATTTATACTATATACAGGAGATGCTATTATGGTTTTGCATTATCTAATCCTATCCAATATTTACGTGACATGTTTAATTTATATTTAGAAAAAAATCATTTCATTCTAAATTGACTAATATTTAAGATTTTTTTTCACACAGAATCAAGAAAGTAAGTATTTTAAAAAAAAAATTGACGTTTTTAAAAAACAATTTTATTAAAATATTCTTGTTCTCTCTTAATTTTAATAAACATATTATTAAGTATTAAAAAATATAATTTATTATAGAAAAAAATTAAAATAATATTTTAATATCTCATTAAAAATTTAAAAAGTAGAAATATAGTCAATTTAAAATTTTTCTTAAATACTAAAACTCCCGTCATTTCGTCATTTTGAGAAGGAGTGATAATAATTATGTTAGGTAAAAATTCATTGGAACCACATAATTTTTTTATGTAATTATTTATTATATATTAAAAGATAAAACTATTTTTATTTAAACAATATTATTTAAAAGATAATCATTAAAAATTTACTGTTCACATTATGTCCTTGTAATATTTTAACACTTATATAGCAAACTTATACAATTATGGTTAATTTAGTCAGTAAGTCTTTAAATTAATTATTTGGGAAAATTTATTATGGTGTCCAAACTATAAAAAAATGAAATTGAGATTGAGCTTGTAAACATTTTTTATAATTGAATGTTGGAGCTAATAGTTTGTGACAGCTTAAAACTCACAAATTAAAAAATGATAATTTGTAGTAGTTTTAAAATCCTAAAAACTCAATTATAATGAATTTATAAAATCAAATATCCGATTTTTATTTTACTTTTTAATTTGGATACCATATTAAAAAAAATAATAATTTAGAACCTACGTACTGATTAATTACCTTCTCTTGTATTTTTAGCGTCTGTTCTGGCACCGTTTGCCAGAAGGAGTCTAACACAGTCCTTTGTGTGCTCTTCAACTGCAACGTGCAAGGCTGTGTTGCCATCTTTAGTGAGTGAATCCACTCTGGCACCTTTGAGCAAGAGAAGTCTCATAACCTCCACGTGACCTCCTCTGGCTGCGTGGTGGATCGGACCGAACATGGACGATTCCGACCGTTCTGTGTTGGCTTTGTGGGCCAAAAGAAGCTCAACAATTAAGGCTTCGTTGCAGGACGATGCAGCCTCAAGTGGGGTTGAGCCAGAGCGGTTTAAGGCTTCTACGTCTGGCTCGAATTCTAGGAGCAACTGAACGAGATCAGCTCTACCTTGCGAGATCGCCAAGTGAAGCAACGTTTGGCCTTGCGGGTCTGTGGAGTTAACATTTCTCCATGATGGGTCACTTTTCTCTAAAACTTCTCTTACTTCATCCGTTGCACCTTGTGTTACTAGCCGAGCCAGAATGTGTGGCCCCACAAACATGACCCTGATGGCGCTGTCGATGAAGACCTGTTTCTTCTTGAACCAGTCGCTGGGAACAGCATCGAACATGGAGGAGGGTTCCTTGATGGCGACGCCGGGAACCAAAACGCTGTGTAAGAGGAAAGAGTCGTTCGAGTGAGGGAAAGAGTGGGGGAGAGTGGAGCCTTGTGGGAGGTGATAGGTGATGTCTATGGTAAGTGTTGCTAATGGGGATATGATCCCTGATTGGGGCTTCACTGTGTAACGGGTCTTGATTAGCGGTTGAAGCCTGAAGGCCACTGGCATTGTGTACATCACGTTGAGTAAGGTGATCCTGCCGTGGCACTTTTGCCCTGGCTCAACCCTGATTAGGACTGTGTTTGAAGGGTCTAACCTTATGAGCCTGTCCATGTTTTAATAATTAGTGTCTTTTGGGTGAGTATATCTTGTGGTTGTTGGTGGGTTTGGAAAGAAAAGCATAAGTAAAAGGAATGAAGGGGGAAAGGAATTAAATGAAAGTGAAGGTTTTCGGTGGTAGCTTAATTATTTTAATTTATGGTAGACTGGAAAGGGTATTGGAGGGGCCGGCTGTATTAGAGTGTGCCAAGTGGTGGTGAAAAGAACAATGATGGCTTGTTCTATTCGGCGTTTGGACTCTAATAAACTCGCAAAACATAATTAGTTGTACAAGGTCTCATGAATCAATCTGTGTTCCTTCCTCTACGCGTCACTTTCAGTGTTTTAATTTATGATATTTTGCACATAAAGGGCCAATTTCCTTGTTAAATATTCCAACAAACCATGATTTGCCAATTACACCTTTCTATAGTTTGCTAAGATGCTTGCTCTTTCCCTCTGTACTCCCGTGTAGTCTTATTTGAATGTGAAATCATTTATGCTTTAGTTTGAATCAACAAGAAGCTATACAATATTAAAAAAAAAAAATAGATATGAGCATGCTATATATATAATAATATAGGTTTGGCAATTTGGGAAAACACTCCTGTGGGCAACAAGAAACACATACATTTTATATATCAAGTCTGAGTATGCAAGGTGGAGAGGTACAGGGTACGGGTACATTCGTTTTCTTGGTCACCTGTGGTGACGACACAAACTATTATTTTAAAATAAATAAAGGTTAATTAAGTTTTTAACTCCTAAATATTTGTTTGAGTGGTTAAGGTTTTTTAATTTTTTTATTAAGATTTTTGGTTTTTAAATTTTTGTTTGAGTGATCAAGGTCTCTCAATCTTTTTTTATTAATATTTTTCCATTAAGAAAACAAATCAAATTTTAAAAAAAATAGAAACTAAAAACTTAATTAATCCAATTAATAATAATATATATAAATAATTTTTTTCTTAACCTTTCCATTCAAAATAAATCAGAAATGTTTTTTATGACTATTATACTTAATTTCAAATACTGTCAAAACAATTTAAACTTAATTTCAATAAATTATTTTATTATCGTGTCCAATGAGTTAGTTAAATAAACACTTATTTAACACTGTTGTAATATTCTGGGACGTTGCTTTCAGCTTTGTGGTATAAGTTGTATTTGTCTGTTAGTTGATGGGCCCAGCAGCACCAAATCTGATCCCTCGTATTTACCTTTGCACTTTACATATCGTCGTTCGTTTAGTATGAAGATCAATCTTAATACTGTATTATAATATTTTATATATCAATGAATGGGTATTTTGATAAAAAAAAATATTTATACAATTCATTTGTTTATGGAATACATATTGTTATGCTCAAGATGATCAGGACATGTCTAGCAAGATTGTTGGATAGTTGATGTGGGATCAGACTCTCTCTCACTGAAAATGCTTATGATGTTGAAGTACCTCAAGGAAGAAGATCACAGAATGAATACACAACACGAGTTTGGCGTGCAGTGTGTGCTCTGTGTGAATGAAAAAGAGAGAGTCAGAATATGTGTGTACCTTTCTCCATAGAGGATACTCTATTTATAGGATACTGACCTGGACCTTGGTGGAATAGTGGTTATAATATTTTATATATCAATGAATGGGTATTTTGATAAAAAAATATTTATACAATTCATTTGTTTATGGAATACATATTGTTCTGCTCAAGATGAACAGGACATGTCCAGCAAGATTGCTGGATCGTTGATGTGGGATCAGACTCTCTCTCACTGAAGATGCTTATGGTGTTGAAGCACCTCAAGGAAGAAGATCACAGAATGAATACACAACACGAGTGGCGTGCAGTGTGTGCTATGTGTGAATGGAAAAGAGAAAGTCAGAATATGTGTGTACCTTTCTCCATGGAGAATACTCTATTTATAGGATACTGACCTGGACCCTGGTGGAATAGTGGTTGAAGCCCACTTATCTTTTTCTAAGATATTCAGATTATCTAAATAAATGATTAGCAGCGGTTGTGATATTTATTATATCTTCTGTTCTTTGATATTTGTTATATCTTCTATCTTTTAACGGCTGAGAAGTTTGAATATTTGAATTTCATAAATGGGCCTATCTTTTATCCGTAACAGATGCCCCCCAGCCCGGTTATCTAGCACTCTGGATGACCGGGATGTATCAGTAGATAAGTACATGCTATGCTGAATTCAGAAATTTCGTGCCGAGGTGAGTTACTATTACTTGCCCCATGCCAAGATAATCAGCCCGGCTCACGAAGTTTGTTTAAGACGTTTCCAACCACTGCCAAGCTATCTCTTGTCTTTTCAATGGTAACTTGAACAGCTATGGTCAAGTTTGTTTAACACGTAACCCGATCATTTAATGTTGTCATTTCTTTGCACGCTTTAATCATTTTCTTTTTGCAGGAATGACACTCTCCCTGTTGCATGTCTCTTCATGTCTGCTAATCACATATAAGTTTCGTAGCCACAATTGACCCGAGTTCCGTCAGAAAGCCAAGATTCATCTCGTCCATTTATTTGAGCTACCGAGATATATGTCATTTGTGAACGTCCGAGATGGAAGTTTTACAGTCATGATCGATGATCTCGGCTTCGAAACACGTTTGTTGAGGCCTGTTTAGAGAAACAACATGTGGTCTTTTTGGTTTCTCTTGACGACAACTTCTGCTCGCGTCATTTAATGCGCCGCTTCAATTCCTCATGCCTTCATCATGAGTTTTAAATTTTCTTCCTATTCTGCCCCATGTGTAGCGTGGAAAAGGTCATCTCTACCCTTAGTAACTTATCATATTTTGGAGGTCACGTTTCTGAGACGTTTCGTAAGCAGTTTTTGGCGGTTGTTTACATTTTAATCCCCTTAGGCCTTCCCATTTGCCTTCACTCTTCCTCATTTGCGCTTCTGTGTCGTTTCTCTTTGTTCAAATCCTCTCCACCCCAACACCTTCTGAAGTTCCAAATTTCTCGAAGCTTTCAGGTATTTACTATATTTATGTATTGTCCTTTTCTGCTGATTCTTGTATTCAATTTCTGTTCTTCCTTTCACATTTCTTCGACTGTTATACATTTCTGCTTCCTTAGATTAGGTATTTTGTTCTGGACTTTTGTTTCTTCCCTCTTTCCTTTCTATATTATAATGGAACTTACTCCGGAGGAGGAAGCATTTGTTCGTAAGAATGTCCCCCCCAAATCTGCATTCTGGTTTTGGGGTATCCCCCTTTCTGATGAAGAAAAGAAAAATGATATGTTAAAAGCTCCTTCTGGGGGTTCGGGGGTTCCAAAAAAGTCTCAACCTAGCCTTCCTTTCACTCGTAGACATAAAGGAATTTACATAGGTACAGATTGCAGTAGGATGAGTCCATCAAAAATTTTGGCTGATAGGACTCTTGAACAGGTTTCTTTTGTTAAGTCCGGGTTTACACATTCTTCGAATGATTTTCGTTCTTCTAGGAATAAAAGATCTTCTAGAAATGTGTGTGAACATCTAAGTTCTTCCCCAGCCACTAGTACCAACTCTTCTCGTATTGTCGACCCGGATTCTTTAGAACCTACCTATGAAGTTCACTTTGAGCCCTGTTCGAAGTGTATGGATGAATTTCACTATTACGTCCATATTGGACAATATGAGCGAACCGGTGAGATCCTCGAGTCATGTCGTCACAATCCAGTCCGAAAGGCCATTCCTGCGACGGCTAGGGTCTCTCGGTCATTATTGTCGGATGCGAAGGCCATAATGCTGACTTCCTCTTGCATCAGTTTGGCGCCGGCCATTCCTTCAACTCTTCATCTTTCAGCTACACCTCCAGGTATTCTCTACTAATTTTTTCTTTTTATTTTGTCGTAGGTTGTTATGGATACCCCGTCAGTGGAAATGGTTGATGAATCTCAATCGGCAGGATCCCAACCTGACAACCCTTCTCCCCTTCTAATCACTAAGTTTCCTTGGGTTACATATGAAGTACTTCGTACTTCTTCCATCTTGACCCCGGGTAACATAGCAGCTCTCCCCATAGGCAACCAGGACGGGTTTTCTATCCGACCCCCTGACCCGGACGAGCCCATTTGCTCATGTGCCGGGGAAGGTGAGCCTAATTATTTTTTCTTTTGCAAGGATGTGGTCACACGTCTAGGAATCTGATTCCCCCTATCAGATTTTGAAATGGAGCTTTTAAATTATCTTCATTTGGCCCCTTCCCAATTGCATCCCAATAGCTGGGCTTTTGTGAAATCCTTCGAGGATTTGTGTGTGGAATTATATATTCCTTGCACTGTCCCTCTTTTCTTTTACTTTTTTAATGTTCATACCGGTCGTACTAGCCGAGAACCTCCAACTCGGAAGGGGTGGACTTCTCTTCAAAGCCGCTCTGGCCGTCATCTGTTTTCTATCTTCACTGATTCTTTCAAAAATTTTAAAAACAATTTCTTCAAGGTCGCAGCCGAAACCGGCAAACAACCATTTTTCCTCCGGGGTCCAGAATCACCCGGTGTTGAGTGGAAATTTCCGCTCTACTGGACCCAGGAACACCACCTAACCCTCCTGCATGTTACCGAGTTAATGAGTCTAACCTTTCCGACATAGAGGTGTCGGCGCTTATCCAAATTAACATGTACCGGGAAGCTCAAGGTTTATTAACTGCTTATAAAAAACTTCATACTTTACCTCTTTTCTGGCCGTTAACCTTGTTATTTTGCAGCTGCCGAGATGGAAGATCCTACTGCTGACCTCGTACCTCATCCTACAAAGAAAGATACTGGTGGCCATCGTCGATACATCCAGAGAATGCCGGCGGAGAGTACTAAGAAGCGCTGAGCTGATACTATAATCACCAGTGGCCCTCAAAAGACGATCTCCCTTGAAGCGGGCAAGATTGCATCTGCTGCTGGGTATGGGGATCAGGAAGTCCATCTCGACCCTATCCCGATTATCATAGAAGACTTGGTAGCTGAACCTTCTACCACTGCTGCTGCTATTGCCACCGTTGATGCCGCTCCTTCTGCCGCCCCAGCTACTTCTTCATTGGCGCCGCGATGCCTCTGGGAAAAGGGAGTTGAAGACCTTTTTTCGTTTACCAAGGCTCCCAGGCGCTTCTCGGATTTGACTCATTTTTCTGATGATGATCTTCGAGAACTCGACCAACTTCATTTTCAAGCTTTTAAGTGTGCTACTTTGGTACCCAGCTTGGTATCATTAAAGACTCGGCATGTCAAACTTAACGATGAAAATATGAAGCTTGTCGAGGAAAACATAAAGTTGAATATTTATACAATTCATTTGTTTATGGAATACATATTGTTCTGCTCAAGATGAACAAGACATGTCCAGCAAGATTGCTGGATCGTTAATGTGGGATCAGACTCTCTCTCACTGAAGATGCTTATGGTGTTGAAGCACCTCAAGGAAGAAGATCACAGAATGAATACACAACACGAGTGGTGTGCAGTGTGTGCTCTGTGTGAATGGAAAAGAGAAAGTCAGAATATGTGTGTACCTTTCTCCATGAAGGATACTCTATTTATAGGATACTGACCTGGACTCTGGTGGAATAGTGGTTGAAGCCCACTTATCTTTTTCTAAGATATTCAGATTATCTAAATAAATGATCAGCAGCAGTTGTGATATTTATTATATCTTCTGTTCTTTCTTATATTTGTTATATCTTCTATCGTTTGACGATTGAGAAGTTTGAATATTTGAATTTCATAAATGGCCCTATCTCTTATCCGTAACACATATAAACTAATATACTTTTGTAGTATAATTAGCTCACTGTTCTGTATCTTGTCTTATACAAAATTAAATTTATATGCATTATAATTTATAGGAATTTTTATTATATTATTAATTATTTAGTTTAAATTATAATAAATATGTTTTAGTATATACGTCAATAAATATTTAAATATATTTAGTTCTAGAAAAATGTTATTATTGAGATGTTATCCTAGTCTTCTACTTATTCGTATGATACTTCTTTCACTTTGTTAATATCTTGCATATTCTCTTTGAATTTTCTTTTCAAAAATTGATTTAGTTCATTTTTTGTTTGTGCCTTGATTTGGGATAGTAAAAATTGAATAAATTTTTTAATTACAATAAAATTTATTTTTTATTTAATTTATCTTTTAATCTTTAAATGTCATCCAAAAGAATTTTAACGGTAAAAAAATGTTATTAATAAAACATCATCTAATTTTGGATTGAATTGAAGAAAAAAATAAATGATACTAATGTTAATTATTTGAATTTATGCTTGACAATTTGATTAATTTTATATTAAATTATTTCCAAATTTTAATTCTAAATATTTGTAATATGTTATCTTTTCTTGTAACTTGAATTATTTCCAAAAATATGTTAAGTCATTTAGCTACATAAGTTCAGTTTTATTTTTATAATGGTTAATTCTATTTTAAATTAAATTAGTTCTAAATATAACTTGTTTATTAAATATTTTTCGTGAATAAATACCACAGGAAATGAATTTTTATTATTTTAATAAAAATAAATATTTTTTGTGATTAAATTTCAACCAAAAATTCAGGAGGGATATATTTTCATCAATGATAAAATCTTATATAATTTTTATTTGAAAATTTTTAGTATATTAAAAATTATTATTAAATAATTTTTTATAATCATCATTATAAAGTATACACTAATTTATCATATTATTGTCAAACTAAAATATACACCAAATAAAACTTATAAGAAAATATAAAAAATAAATTCATATAATAGTTAGTGTACGTAAATATTTAGTTGCAAAGTATTTTTTTATTAATCAGCTGAAACAAATATAATATAATTAAAATAACTATTTAAAATATAGCTATTAATTATTAATGAATAAAAAATAAAAATGATATTTATTGTATTTATTATTATATTCATTATTTTGGAGAGAATGAATATGAAGATGTCAATTGGCATCAACTCATAGAACTAAACTTTATATATATATATATATATATATATATATATATATATAGATTAAGATTTTAAAAGACTATTTTAGTATAAAAAATTTGTAACTTTTTTTATAAGACTTTTATAATATTTTGTATTTTAATTAATTTATATCATAAGAATTTGAAGTATTTGAAATGACTTTATAGATTTATAAGATTTGAAAGGATTCTATAATTTTTTAAAAAACATTCAAAATTACAAGAGTTTTAGAAAAAAAAAAAGAAATGATGAGATTTAGTTAAAAAAATAAAATTAATATAATTTTTTTAATCTTTTCATAGTTATATTGATTCTAGTTCTATGTCATGCTATGCTAACCTTTCTTGCAATAACATCTTTTCATTCTTACTTTTGGATTTGAACAATATATTTAAAATTATATGTTGGTTTTTTGATTTTTTTAATTACTACAATGATTTCATGATAAATTTAACGACATATTTAATTGGGGTGCAATAAAGAGCATATACTAAAAGAGAGTAGTGAAGGTGAAAAATTGATAGGAATGCTACTGAATTATGTGAATGACGAAATTAAGAGTGACAATCATGAAAATATTTTGTGAAGCAGGTGACAGACATAGTCAGTATAAACAAAACATGGTTAGTCTTAGGATATAAGACAAACATTAATTTAATTTAGAAAACAAAGGAAAAAGTGTAGAGGGCAGGAGTATATTTGATTTTTTTATTCCAAAAGAATAGTAGAAATATTTATGATACACATATTTCGAAGAATATTAAAGAGAAAGAATTATATGTGTGATGAGAGAAAAAGAAAGTATGTTAACCAATAGAAAAAGAAAGAAAAAAGTCTAGCAAAATCTCTAAGATTTGGGTGAGATTGTTTATTAGATGTTTCATACTAAAAAGTCTAATGAAATCATTCTTAAAAAATAATCTATCAAAATTTTTATATTTTTGAATACCAAAAGACTTTTTATAAGTTATAAAAAATCCTAATTGAATATTGCCAAATTTTTTTGTCTTCCTTAAAAAATCTTAAAAGTCTTAATTAAATACCACAAGACTTATTTATACTATTTAAAAATCTTGATTGAATATCACAAGACCTTTTTATAAAAAAATACTTTTAAAATCCTTTGAAATCCTATACAATACACCCCCCCTAAGATTCAATTCCTTATATTTAAGCATTTTCCTTTAAAGTTTTTTTATATGAGTAATGATATTTAAACAGTCTTAAATATCAAACATCTTGTGAACATCATTAATTTTTTTTATCTCTCTCTTCCTATCACATTAGACCATCTATCATACCTACATTTCTCTTTCTCCTTTCTCTATCTCTCTCTCAGTCCCGATCCTGACATTTTGAAGATCCAGAGCGAAATAATATATAGGGACCCTTTATAAACAAGTATTATAAAGACAAAAATATGTTTTTGCTCCCTTAAATTTAGGCTCCAATTGTTTCTGGTTCCCTGGATTTAAATTTCTTTTTTTTAATCTCTTAATTTTAAAAAAAAAATTAGACCCTTCTACAATAAAAACTTGCTTCTAATTGTGCATTTAAAATGAGAAAAATCAACAAGAACATAAACAAAGATATTTGGTTCTCTTATTTTAGAAAATCTGCATTTTTGTCATATCTTCCAATTTTCCTACATTTATTTCTTTTATTTCTTACATTTTAATTAATTAATTAGTTTTATAGTACCTTAAATGAATATGCTTTAGAGTTTAATTGAACCAAAATAAAAAAATAAAAAATAAAATGTCAGCCTAAAAGAGGAGACAAAAAGCTCTATCTAAAAATGGAGGAACAAAAATGGAGGAACCAAATAAAATTACATGCTAAGCAAAATAGGTAAACTAAAATTGTATTTAAGCTTAAAATATGAACATATGTTCCATTATATAAAAAAAAAATAGACATGTAATTTCATCAAAATTATATATTTTATTACAAATAACATATTTTCTCTACTAAAATATACATATAAATACAAAATATTACATGGAAAAATATGTTTAATTTTATGGAGGGAATTAAAATTTTGTTAACTTTGATGCTTGGATAAGTTGAAATTAATAATTAAAAGCAATAAAATGAAGTTATATAAAAAGAATTAAAAACATTTTTCTTCTTCTTCTTCATCATATTAATTTTTTTGGCCCTTTTAATTATGGGCTCCGGTGCGGTTATCCCTCGGAACAACCCTTAGGATTAGGCCTACTCTCTCTAAGTGTATTATAGCAATGGATGCCCATTTAATTATTTTCCTTTTTTTATTCAATTCCTATATTTATGCTCTTTTATTTCCCTCACCCTCCCCTCTATTTACCCTACCAAACTGAGCCATTGCCTTAAGTTTTTTCAAGGAGTGCAAGGTGAAATTTGATTTTGAAAGAAAAAAATGATAACTTTAGTAAAGCTTTCCAAGTAAGACTGAATATTGTGGCAAAAGCTACCTTTTAAAATCACAAATTCTGTTATTTTATAGATTTTAGTTTGCTCTTTTTCGATGCAAGGTAGATGCTACTTCTAAATAATAAAACTGCTTTGTAGAAACCTTTTGATAAATATAAAAAATAAAGCTTTTGTAAAAAAAGGTTTTCCAAAACTAAAGATAACACTCCAACAATTATAGTTTAAAAATCGAACCAGTGACCGACCCGGTTAAGACTTTGACTCACTAGGACAATGATCAAACTAATGAATCACTAATCACTACAAGAAAAAAGATCTATACCTACGAACACTTTTGCCTATGAATACATTTTATGGTAGGTAAAACTAAAAAATACTTTTACCTACAAACATTTAGTGTGAGTAAAATCTTGTATTAATATAATAAATATATAAAATTAAAATATATTTCTACTTACAAACACTTAGTGTAGGTAATACTCTAAAATCTTGTGCCTACAATTGTTTGGTGTAGGTAAAATTCTAAAAGATTTCTACCTACAGGCACTTAGTATAAGTGAAATCTTGAATGACTTATACCTTCAACTACATGATGTAGATAATGTTGGAGGTAAGGGGTTTGAGAGAGAGAAATGTTTAGTGTTGGGTGCTTGAAGTATTACACCAAGAGACATCAGATGTGGAATGTTCAACAGTGTTACCTCCAGCTTAGGAAAAACCCTAGTAATATAGAAAGCTATTGGGCTCCAGCCCATATGGGCCCATATAATCATACAATAACTTATTGTGCTTGTATGTGAACATATGAATATTTAATATATATATATATATATATATATATATATTAAATATATTTAACAATCTCCTCCTATGTTCACCATATAGCACAATCCAATAAGGTAATTAGTGTAATGTTCAAGCAAACATGAATCATTCACATCCAGTCCAAGACAATCAACTTGGATCTGTCAAAGAGTTTTAATAGTAAAACATTAAACTCAAACAACATTTGCAATTAAACTAAGTGAATCATTATTCTCATGAATCTGTTTTGAGATCAATACAATAATATAAAATACTAAGAGTTTTAGATTAAATCTAAACTCGTCCAAATCCCAACATCTAAAAATGAATCTCAAAATCAGTTCACAACCAACATATGAAAATGATATGAATACTTCACACAACCAAGAGGGGGGGTGAATTGGTTAAACCTTGGTATTTTAAAATTTCTTTAATCAAAATCAGAGTTTCAAGGATCTTTATCACTTTTCAATACCAAGAAATCTTATTCAATCAAGTAGCTCAGCTCCAAGGAATTCAATGAATCAAAACTGACTTTGTTGGTCAAGCAACTTAATCAATAGCAATTAAAATGAAGAGGATAGAGATTGAGAATCAATACACAAACAATTTATACTGGTTCACTTCAAAACCATGAAGCTACATCCAGTTTCTTCCAACCAACACTAGGTTAGAGTTCCACTATTATAATTTTCAGTTCTTACAATCAATTACAATGTCTCCCTTTATCAACCCTAGATAAAGTGCAGAAATCTAAAACCCTATTAGATTCTAAGAGACAAGAACCTGAGAACACTACTCAGTTCTTCCACCTAGAGAACCCCTTCTCTAGTTACAAGCAAGAACCCAATTACAATAGCCAAAATTACAAGAAAAATCAAAACGAAAAATTACAACCAGATTAAGGAGAGAAACAACCTGATGATCCAAAGTATGCAATGCATAATGAAGTTACCAGATCAGGTTGAATGATTAACAATAAGCACAACTTTCCTTAATCTTGAAATGAATTCAAGCTCCAAGAATGACTTAAACACACATGATCAATGCATGATGGAGCAAGACACAATTAAACTCTTAGAAAACACTTTAGAATGCTCATAAGACTGTTTAAGCTCAGAAAATACGTATGAGTAATGTTCCACAAAGTTATCAAAGCAGCTGAGCATCAATCCTATTTATAACAGCTTTTCATAACTGCCTGTAATCGATTAAATCACCAATTTAATCGATTAGAACGCTTAAGTAATAGATTAAGTCACCACTTTAATCGATTAAATTGTTCATGAGTTTTCTGGGTTTGAGCAACGAGCAAATTAATCGATTAATATGAGCTGTAATCAATTATTCCAGTAGAACTGCATATTATAAAAGCTTGTGTAATCGATTATGAGAAATGGTAATCGATTATTGCAGCGCAACATGTTTTTCTTGATGCATTATATAATCGATTACAATTCCTGGTAATCGATTATTCCAATGCAACATGTTTTTCTCAAAACGTTGTGTAATCGATTACGAATACTGGTAATCGATTATTCCAGTGTACTTTGCATTTTTCCAAAAACAATTGAATCAGTTCTGAAACTTATTTGAATTATCAAAGCCTTGTGTTTTTTTTATGAAACTAATTAAGTTAATTATGAATTAAATGAATGCAATGCACTTGGATCACCAGAATTGCTTTTCTTTTACACATTTCATACTAAATTATCTTCAAGGCATCCATTGCATGTTGAAAGCTCAAAACCAATGCTTGAATCAAAGTTCATTTGCATTCTTTAAGTAGCTCCCCCTGAATCCAACAACATATGCATAACAATCACGTATAAGTAGCCCAATCAAAATAGTCTAAGGCCTTACAAATATAAGAAAGAAGCATAATAATCATAATGTTCACAAAATAGAAATAAAAAAATGTAAGTCTCAAGTAAATGGACTCCAACAT
Organism: Glycine latifolia; assembly: GCA_013407115.1. Lineage (NCBI taxonomy): Eukaryota > Viridiplantae > Streptophyta > Magnoliopsida > Fabales > Fabaceae > Glycine > Glycine latifolia. Next base: position 67,384 of record QARZ01040992.1, read on the forward strand.
AATGGGCAATAGCGAGTGAACTGTCAAGTTCCCTACTACTCTAAATGATATATTCATATATCAAGTTGGTCATCCTCCTAAGGATCCAACTTCTTAAGCTCTCCTCCATCTCTACCATCCCCTGTAGAATGTCAAATATGAATTTCATATTATCATGAATTCAATCATTTGAATAAACTACTAAAAATGTCTAGTTCTACTAAAAGAACTTAGCATCGTATCATCACGCAAAGAAGAACATATATCAATGTCATAAAACATCATAATATAATGTTCATAAGCATCAAGCCAGTTTCATAAATTAGGAACAAGGCCTAAATAGTTTAAGTAATAAAGAGCCATCAACCTAAGTTTATTTTGTAAGAGAGTAACGATTGTCTCGTTTCACAGAATAAGACTAATAGTCACGTCACTTACAATAACCTAGTCTTGTAATGTCAAGTTTCAATTAGGAACAAGACCAATAGGCTTCTTATATAATAAACTATTTCTATGTTTCAATTTGGAATGTCACAATTACTAATTCCTTAAAGTCAAATAATCTAGCATCAAGTTTGGAATGAGGTTATTTAACCAAAAGGATAAGCCAACCTAGTAGGATTGTATCATCAAGTTTGGAATGACTCAAGCTTCCCAGATAGAACTTTTGAATTAAATTAAAATCATCTCATCAAGTTTGGAATGAGATAACTCACCCTTTTCAAAATAATTAGCAATCACGATCATCAATGAAACATATAAATTATGCTTATCATTTGGCCAGCAAAGGAAGATTCGATAATTCAAAACACACAATTAAAGGTAAGTAAATGATAATTAAGACTTGTCTACATAATCTTTAACCCCATTTCCCCCACTGTTTTGAATAATTGATCTTTAGGCAAACCTTTTTTGTGAGAGCATCGGTCATGTTATCCTTCGATCTCACATCGACCAAAGTGATAACTCCTTGTTCTCTCAGATAATTCAACAACGCATGTCTCAATCTCAGATGTCTTCTCTTGGAATTAAAGAGAGCACTCTTTACAACTTGGATTGCTGCTTGATTATCACAAAATAAACTTAAAGAATTAATCTTTAGTTGAGTCAAAGGAATATCCATAATCAAATTCTTTATCCACTCTGCCTTTTCATAGCTAAGGCTAAACTAAAAATTTCTGATTCCATTGATGACAACGCAATACAAGTCTGTCTTTTGGATTTCCAAGTAACAGCAGCTCCACTTAGAGTGAATACATATCCACTGGTGGATTTACTATTTCCAATTTCTGAACACCATGAGGCATCAGACTATCCATCCATAATTGGAGGATAAGCAACATAACATAGAGCATAATCTTTAGTGCCTTGAAGGTATCTCATCAGACCACTGAGGGCATCCCAATGCTCTTTACTAGGATTACTAGTGAAGCGACTCAACATGCCAATTGCAAAGGCTATGTCAGGTCTAGTGCAACTCTTAGCATACACGAGACTACCTATCAGTTTTGAGTATTTTAACTAATCCACACTGGTCCCTTCATTAGGACTTAGTCTTCTGTTATAATCATCTGGTGTCTCACTCACTGTATCCCCAGGTAGAAAGTAGCTGCTCAATATAATGAGTTTGGCTAAGGGAGATAATTGGCCTTTCAAACTTACTTTCATACCAAGAATGATATTAGCTATACCAAGATCTTTCATGTCAAATTCTCTAGCTAAAGTGGTTTTCACATCACTCACTATACAATGATCGGAGCCAAGAATTAACATGTCATCAGCATACAAGCATATGATGACTTTCTTATTTGACATGAAACGATAGTAAAGGCATTTATCTGAATAATTAAACTGAAAGCCATAGCTCTTTACCACCTTGTCAAACTTAAGATGCCACATCTTAGGTGCTTGTTTAAGACCATACAAAGATTTGTTCAATTTACAAACTTTTTATCAAGGCTTTTTATGACATACCCTTCAGGTTGTTCCATGTACATTTCTTCATTTAACTTTCCATTTAAGAAAGCAGTCTTTACATCCCTTTGATGCACTACAAAGTGTTCAATAGATGCTAAAGCAAGAAGAATGCTTATAGTTGACAAATGACATGCAGGTGAATAAATGTAAATAAGGTCTATTCCACTATGTTGTTTAAAATTTGTCACTATTTAGTTTCTTCTTTAATACCAACTTATAGCCTATAGCCTTAGCCCCTTTTGGCAAATTGACTAGCTGCCAAGTGTGATTCTATAGCAAAGAACTCATTTCATCATCTATGGCTTCTACCCACAATAAGGATTCCCTAGATCTCATTGCTTCTTGATAGGAGAATGGATCATCCTCTATATGGTAAGTGACAAAGTCCTCACCAAAATTTTTAGAAACTTTATCTCTTGTAGATTTTTTAACTAGGATTGTTTCAATAGCCAGTTGTGTGAGATTAGTGTTAGAAGGACAAGCTACAGATTGTACAGGAGATTTTGAAATCATATATGTAGATCCAAAAACCTTCAAGTCAAGATTGCTAACAAACTTGTACTCAAAGAATTCTGCATCTCTAGATTCATCACTGTGTTAGTAGATAGATCTAAAAACCTATTTGTAGCACTATCTTCTACTAGATATACAAAAGTAGTGGTTCTAGGTCCCACCTTAGGCCATTTAGGATCTTGTATCTTTACATAGGCAACACAACCCCAAGTTTTAAGGGTATCATATCTACAAGGACGTTTGTGCCATATCTCATAAGGTGTCTTAGACAATTTAGAATGTGGTAACCTATTTAAGATGTGATTAGCAGTTAAAATAGCTTCTCCCCAATAGGAGGAAGACATGCCAGTTGTAAGTAACATAGAATTTAGCATTTCAATTAAAGTTCTATTCTTACGATCTGCAATACCATTTGATTGGGGTGAGTAAGGAGCTATAGTTTCAAGTATTATGCCCTCCAAAGCACAAAAATTCCTTGAACCAAGTCATTATATATTCTCCTCGTCTATCACTCTTAAACCTCTTAATTTTCAAATTAAGTTGATTTTCAACTCTAGATTTAAAATCTTAAACTTTTCAAAAGCCTTATCTTTCAATTTCAACAAATAAATATGACCGTATTTAGAAAATTCATCTATGAAAGTAATTAGATACTTCCGACCCCCTCTGGTAACATAGTTTTTAAAGTCACAAAGATCAGAATGTATAAGCTCAAGAAGTGTTGTGCTTTTAGAAACTGACTTAAAAGGTTTTCTAGTGATCTTAGTCTGTGCACACACTTCACATTTATCAAATCGAATAGAAGTATCTAATGGAATGTTGTGAGTTTTAGATATATGTTGCATTTCTAGTCCAAGTCTATTATGTAATAATTTTGGATCAATTAAAGTAGAACTAACATGGTTTATGCTATCAGTATCTAAACTTAATCTATACATGCCATTAATCATAAATGCACAACCAAAGTAACATGAGTTAACAAATAAAGTTACTCTACCATTCATAGTTGACAAAGATATACCAACTTTATCAAGTAAACTCATAGATATTAAATTCTTTTTAAGTAAAGGTACTACTTTAACATGTTTCAAAGTAAGTACCTTACTTGAAGAAAGCACCAAATTACAATTTTCCACGGTGTCTTTCACTTCTATGACCTTAGTGAGTAAATTCCCAACATTTGTCACATGACAGGTAGCACCACTATCCAACCACCACTCAGAAGAGACACTGACCTTTCCATTATTCATCATTTCAATGAAGGCTTGAGGCTCAAATTCACTAATTAGTGTTAGATATAGGGGGAGCAAGAAGATGGATCAAGATATATGCTGAAGATGGATGAGTGTTTTAGCTTTGTACATGCCGTTCAATTGAAGGAATTTGTAATTGCTTTATGTAGGAGAGAATCATCCTATGATCCTTTGCATATTTCATTGCATAAACTTTCATTGATTTGCATTCATGATTTTACAAAAGCACATGGTTTGTGAAAAAAGTTTAAGATTTCATGATTGCATCAAAGTCAAGGTTTCATGATTTCAAGTTTTTGGAAAAATGATTTTTCCCTGTGATAATCGATTACCACTTATATGTAATCGATTACTTAGTTCAAACACAACACAAGACATGACTGTGATAATTGATTACCACATATTTGTAATTGATTACTCAGTATAAACACAGAACATGACTTGACTGTGATAATCGATTACCATTTATCCGTAACCGATTACTTAGTACATTTATGAAATAGAAAATCCCTGTAGTAATTGATTACAGGTCGAAATAATCGATTACTTTGTTCATATATCCTTCCAGAAAACTAAAGAACATTTTAATCGATTAATTTGTTTTCAATCGATTACATTGAACGTTTTAATCGATTACCTTGATGTTTTAATCGATTACATTCAGTTACAACTATTTTTTATAAATAGTTGAAGGGTTTTCTAAAAGAAACACACAAGAAATAATTCGAAATTTTCAAAGTTTGATAAGCCTTCTGAAAGTGAGAAAGGATATTCTAAGTTCAAAGTTCTTGTCCAACATATTCAAATCTTCATGGTGTATTGAAAGATTCTTGGGCAAGATTGAAAAAAAGCTTTTGGAGAGGAAGTTCTGAAATTGTTTTTCATTTTATTTTTGATTGGTAAACCATATTCATTCATATTCGTTGGATCATCAGGTTGTCTCTCTCTCTATTAACTTTGCTTGTAAATTCATTTTTGGATTTTTGGTTTTTTGTAACTATTACAAAGGGTTCTTGAAGCTTTTTCTAGAGTGGGTTTCTCTAGAGGGAAAAAGTAGAGAAGGGTTCTCTATGTCTAGATCACTAGGAGTCTAATAGGGTTTTATATTTCTGTTATTTATCTAGGTTTGATAAAGGGTGATTGTTGTAAAGTTTGTAAGAACTGAAATTATGAATAGTGGAACTCTAATATAGTTTTGATTAGAAGAGCTGGATGTAGCTTCTCATGTTGAGAGGTAAACAAGTATAAATTATTGTGTTGAACTTTATTCTTTAATCTTTTTCTTGTTATCTTGATCTGTGGTTCTTGATGAATTCCATATTATTCAACAAGTTAAGTTTTATAATTGTTTTCTTAGGCTGAGTGGTTTGATTGAAATTGAAGCATTCTTGGTTTAATTATGATAAAGATCCTTTAACTCTGATTTTCTAAAGATTTTAAAAAGACCAAGATTAAACCAATTCACCCCCCTCTTGGTTATTGTGTGTATTCATATTGTTTTCATTTGGTATCAAGAGCAGGTTCTTGAGTGTTATTCAAGATCATTATCTTTCTTTAATAGGAAAAGGAATACCACACAAATTACCTTCAAGGAGGGTGCCTCCCTCAATCGTCTTCTGATGTTTGACGGAGAGCATTTCAGCTTTTGGAAAAACAGAATGCAAATTTTCTTTCAATCAAATGAGCCAGGTGCTTGGAATGCAATAGAAAAAGGTCATTTGGTTCCTATGAAAACTGTTAGTAATAATATGATTCCCAAAGAATGGGATGAGATGACAGATGCTGAAAATAGAGTTGTTCAGTATGATTTCAAAGCTAAGAACATGATTACTTCTACACTTTCTTCTGATGAATTCTTTAGAACTGTTAGGTGCAAAAGTGCAAAGGAGATGTGAGAGATGTTGGAAGTAACTCATGAAGGTACAAATGAATTTAGAAGATCAAGGAAGCATGCCTTGATTCATGAGTATGAAATCTTCAAAATGAACACCATCAGAAAACATATCTCAGTTCCAAACAAGATTCACCCACATTGTAAATCATCTTTTTGGTCTTGGGAAGATATTTGATGCTGAAGAATTGAACATCAAAATATTGAAGTGTCTCACAAGACCATGGCAACCAAAGGTGACAACAATCAAAGAATCAAAAGATCTATCCAAGATGTCCATGGCTGCATTTTTTGGTAAGCTTCTTGAGTATGAACTTGAAATGTCACAACTAACATATGCAGAAGATGCAGATAAGAAACACAAGAGTATAGCCTTGAAAACTGCATCAACTACTGTGGAAAAGGAAGAAGACTCAAGTGAAGATGAGAGTGATGAGGACATGAACCTATTAGTAAAAAAATTTAGCAAGTTCATGAGAAGGAATAAGAACAGAATGTTCACAAAGTTCAACAACAACAACAATAACAAAAAGAGTGACAACAACAACAACACCAACTTCATATGTTTTGCATGTGGTAAGCCTGACCACATTAAATCTGAATGTCCTATCTTTTTGAAGACGCAATTAGGTGAAAAGAAGGAAAAGAAAGAAGGAAAGCCTAAGAGAGCCTATATAGAATAGGAAGACAATGACTCAACAACTTCTGAATCATCAAGTGAGAATGAAGAAGCAAATGTATGTCTCACTTCCACAATAAGTGAAGATGAAGAATTCCAAGTGCTGAAACAAACGTAAATTTTGAATTTGATCAAGTTGTTGATGTTTTCCATGAAATGCATGAAGAGGCTCAAAAGCTTGCAAAATCCAACAATAGGCTAAAAGGAAATCTTAGATGGCATGTCACAAAACTTGTAGAAATGCAAACTGAAATTTGTAACTTGAAAGAAGAAAATGAAAAACTTGTTTCAAGCTACAAAATGAATGGATGTGTATGTGCTTCTTCTTCATCAAATGTAGACAAATGCAAAGCTTTACAAATTTTTTTTGATGATTTCAAAATGAATCAAGGTGAAAAATATATGTCTTTGCTTTCTGAAAATTCTTACTTAGTAGATCTATTGAAAAGACTCTATAGAGGAAAATGTAGTCTAGATCAAATGCTAAGTGTTCAAAAATATGCTGGTGATACTTCTTGTTTGGGTTACAAATATCAAGCAAAACCTTTTGGAAAAACCAAGTTTGTACCACCAAAATAGAAAAATCAAAGAGTTGTTTGAAAAACAAAGTTTAATCAAATGACTCATTTTGAAAGAGCATCAAAAGCTGTAACTTGTTACTATTGCATGAAGAAAGGTCACACATCTCATAGGTGCTATGCTAGGAGATTCTATGTGCCTAATGGAGATTTCATTTGGGTTCGAAAGAAAAAGAAAATAGCTAATCCCTATGAACACAACCTCAATTGGGTACCTTCCTTTGTTACTTGATTTGAATTTTGCAAGTGTGTCTAAGAGCAAAATCATCATTATGGTATCTTGATAGCGGATGCTCTAAACACATGACAGGTGACATGTCCATGCTTACAAATTTGACTCTTATGGAGGATTTGTCACTTATGGAGACAATAACAAAGGAAAGATAGTTGGAGAAGGAATCATAAGAGACAACTTTAAAACCAAGATTAGAAATGTTCTCTATGCGAAAGGTTTAAAGCACAATCTCCTAAGTATAAGCCAACTATGTGATAAAGGATTCAAAGTTTCATTCAATGACAATTGTTGTTTGATATGTGATGGTCAAACCGGTGAGGTGATTCATGTAGGTAAAAGAAAAGGTAATATCTATTTACTCTCTATAGAACATGCATTCATTCATAACACTAATTGCCTAATATAGTTGATGAATCTTGGCTATGGCATAGAAGGGCAAGTCACATTAACATGCATCATATGAACAAGCTTATAAGAAAAGACTTAGTCATTGGCTTACCTAAACTAAAGTTTGAAAATGATAAACTATGTGGTGCCTGTCAAAAGGGGGAACAAACCAAGATTTCTTTTCAAAATAAAAATGTTGTTTCTACTTCAAGACCCCTTGAATTGCTTCATATTGATTTGTTTGGTCCTTCTAGAACTATGAGCTTAAGAGGTAATTTCTATGGATTTGTAATTGTTGATGACTATTCAAGATTCACATGGACTTTGGTTTTAAGATCCAAGAGTGATGCTTTCATTGCTTTCAGAAAATTAGCCAAACTTGTTCAAAATGAAAAGGGAAGCAAAATTGTCTCAATAAGAAGTGATCATGGTGGGGAATTCCAAAATGAGCATTTTGAAAAATTCTGTGAAGAAAATGGAATCAACCACAATTTTTCAGCTCCAAGAACACCTCAGCAAAATGGTGTTGTGGAGAGGAAAAATAGATCCCTTGAAGAAGGTGCTAGAACTCTTAATTAGACAAATTTGCATAAACATTTTTGGGCTGATGTTGTAAGTACAGTTTGCTACACTTTGAATAGATTGCTAATAAGGTCTATTTTGAAGAAAACTCCTTATGAACTATACAAAGGTAGAAAACCAAATATTTCTCACTTAAGAGCATTTGGCTGCAAATGTTTTGTATTAAACAATGGTAAAGAATCTCTTGGAAAATTTGATGCTAAATCTGATGAAGTTATCTTCCTTGGATATTCATTACAAAGCAAAGCATATAGTGTGATAACCCTAAGTCGTGGCATGGTTGGCGCCCTACCCCCGCGCGACAGCGCAGGGATTCACCTTAGAAAACCTGATTTTTGGTGTGGCGCGGATGGCGCCAAGGGCCGCGCGGATCGCGCCATAAGTGCCCTGGAAAACCATTTTTCACTGGATTTTCACGCGGACAGCGCCAGAGGTGGCGCGGGTAGCGCCAAGGTTTCGAAAGGTCCACGCGGTTAGCGCGGGTATGGCGCTGATAGTGCCAGAAGCACCGCCATTGTGGCGCGGATCGCGCGGGAGCGCTGGCAGGCTGAGTATATAAAGGGCAGAACGCGAAAATGGAGAGGGAAAAAGGTTTTCTTCTTCCCTGGACCTTCAACCTCCATTAATGGACGTTCCAAGCTCTCTAGTACCTTATATACTAGCCTAAATACTTTCCTGTGGCCTAGGAACTAGTTTTAACCGATTGAAAACGAAAATCCTTCATCAATTCCCTAGATTTGAGCAAAATCTCTTCCCTCAGAGAAAACTCAGAGAACTTGAGTGGGCAAGGACTCATAGCTTGGGGGAAAGACAATAGAGCTTGAGGAAGCTGTCCTGAGGTCAATTGAGTCGCCGCTGAGGTAAGAAACTCAAGTTCCTTTGGGTAACTGGGAATTTGGGATTTCCTGAGTAATGTGACCCACAGTGAAATGGGGCTAGTATTAGCCCAGGGTCCTGTAGAGAAACTTACTCAGGGCAAGGTAATGATGAAGGATTAGCTTTCAGTTTTTAATTCTGATGACTTTGAATTTTGGCTCTGTGTTATCTGTGTGACCTATGTGATGGTCACTTGTGATTATCTGTTGAGATGCCAGAGCCTTAGATATGCTCGTGTTGAGCCTGAGAAAAAGCCTTGTGTGGGCAGATATTGATTAAACCCTAGGATAAGGGATTTCTGATATGATATGTATTGTGAATTGTATGCCTGAGGGCTTATTTTAATATAAGGTTTATATGTGCCTTGATTAGGCTTTGATTCTGAGACTGTTGGTGGCAAGAGCCACAGACCTGGGAAGGAATTACTGACTGAGACCTTACCAGGTAAGTTCAGTGTTTCCTGGGGATGAATTCTCGTTTTGGTTGCACACCACACTCCTGGGGAGTGTTGGTCATGATTCATGATGCATGCATTGGCTGTGGCATTACTTGTATTGAGATTATATGCATCTGTATTTGATATTTGTGCTGTGCTTGAGGTATCTGTTGGTCAATAGAAGAATACCAACGTTGAGGAGCTCCGTCGGGTATTCAGGACGTTGAGGAGCTCCGTCCCTGGCATCGAGGAGCTCTGCCAGAGATCTGTTGGCCAACAGATACATACCGGCGTTGAGGAGCTCCGCCGGGTATTTTTGGGCGTTGAGGAGCTCCGCCCGTGGCATTGAGGAGCTCTGCCACACTATGACAGGCACTGACGTTGAGGAGCTCCGTCAGTGGGCGTTGAGGAGCTCCGCCAGGCATTGAGGAGCTCTGCCTCCTGTCATAGATCTGTTTGTGATGATGTTTATGTTATGTTGAGGCCAATGAGCCATATGTGACCTATATACCTGTTTGTGTGTTGTGAATCTGTGGGCCAGGGTGGGAATGATTTCCCAAGAACCCTGAGCTTACTGAGATATGTTATCTCACCCCGTGTGGGGCTTACATGATTTCAGGTGATGATTTTGGCAGAGAAGAGCAGTCTCAGGGCAGGAGGCCCAGTTGAGACTAGGCTAGGAGTTGGATGGCTCTTTTTGTTTTTATTTTGATGAAGAGTTCTGTACTCCCTCATGGAGGGCTGATATTCTTTTGTACCACCACGGTATGTGTGGTGTGGACTATGGACATTGATATGTACATGTACAGAACTGGTTCTGATATGAGATACTTTTCCTCCTGAGCATAGTATTGGCTATTTGCTTATCTGCCTACCTTTCTAATAGTGATGTTAAACTGGATCAGCAGGGGTGTGAATTATATGTTTTGCTTGTGAATTTTCTGTGATATGTTTATTCCATACATAATGTATCAAGAAAACGATCCTATACTTCCGCTGAGCTATATAATTTGTATTTTATGCACTAATCTGATATTATTAATGATAACACGTCGGAGGCCTACGGGGTGTTACATATAGAGTGTTTAATAAAAGAACTTTATGCATGGAAGAATCAGTTCACGTTATTTGTGAGAATCTAACCCCTCTAAAGATGAAAAGAAGTGTGAAAATGATGCATTTAGAAGAGTATATACAACTCAGTGGTTCAAATGAAAAAGAAAAGGAAGAACCAATTGCAGAAATGGAACAATCAACACCTATCCAAAAGCCAAAGGATTGGAGAACTTCAAGAGATCTTTCTCTTGACAACATAATTGGTGAGATCACTAAGGGAGTATCTACTAGATCTTCTTTGAGAAATCTTTGTTGTGATATGGCTTTTGTTTCGCAAATTGAAACTAAGAGCATTGACTAAGCTTTACTTGATGAACATTGGATGATTGTTATGCATGATGAACTGAATCAATTCAAGAGAAATGAAGTTTGAGAACTTGTTTCTAGAACTCACAAACCTATTGGCACCAAGTGGGTCTATAGAACAAACTTGATGAGAGTGGTATCATAGTCAGAAATAAAGCTAGATTTGTTGTAAAAGGTTACAACCAAGAGGAAGGTATTGATTATGAAGAGACCTATGCTCCTGTAGCAAGTTTAGAAGCCATTAGGTTACTACTTGCATATACATGTTTAATGGATTTTAAACTGTTTCAAATGGATGTAAAGAGTGCTTTTCTAAATGGTATATTAAGGAGGAAATCTATGTTGACCAACCTCTAGGTTTTGTTGATTTCAAATACCTAAACCATGTTTTTAAACTAAAGAAAGCTCTTTATGGATTAAAAGAAGCTCCTAGATCTTGGTATGAAAGATTGAGAAATTTCTTGCTTAGCCAATCTTTTATAAGAGGACAAGTTGACAAAACCTTGTTTATCAAGAAGCATGGTAATGATATCTTATTGGTTCAAGTATATGTTGATGATATAATATTTGGTTCAACTAACCACTCCTTGTGCAAAGAATTTTCTATCTCTATGAAGAATGAGTTTGAAATGTCTATGATGGGAGAATTGACATTCTTTCTTGGACTTCAAGTGAAGCAAATGAAGGATGGAACATTTCTCAGCCAAACCAAATATTGCCTTAAAGTGATCAAGAAATTTGACATGGATAAAAGCAAAGATGAATTTAATTGGCTATTCAGATTTTGATTTTACAGGATGCAAACTTGATAGGAAAAGCACTAGTGGAACAAGCCACTTGTTGGGAAGCTCATTAATATCATGGCATTGCAGGAAGCAATCATTTGTTGCTCTCTTAATAGCAGAAGTAGAGTACATAGCTGCTGGAAGTTGTTGTGCTCAAAGTTTGTGGCTTAAGCAATAACTCCAAGATTTTGGTGTGGAGATGAATGAAATTCCCTTGCTGTGTGACAACACAAGTGCAATAAACCTATCAAATAATCCAGTCATGCACTCAAGGACAAAACACATTGAGATCATACATCATTTTCTCAAGGATCACATCCAAAAGGGTAACATGAAAATTGAGTTCATTGATACTAATAATCAATTGGCTAATATTTTTACAAAACCCTTATCTAGAGATAAATTCTATAATCTTAGGAACATGCTAGGAATTCTTGATGAGTCTAATATATGATAGCATGCCTTGATCTGTTTGACTACATGATATTCAATCTAAATTGACCATGCATCACAAGTGAATGAAATTCGAATTCTGCTAAAGAAACATGTTGCGAACTTGGCAAGTGTACCGTTCGTTTCAAGTAATAAAGTGAGTAAGTAAAGTATCGTCTCCACAGGGATTGAATGCAATTTTATTGTAACTTAACGTCTTAGAAATTGGAAGACAAATAATAAATTGAGAGAGTTGGTTGAGTTTGTGTGATTACGTAATTGAAATTAAATAACAGAAAATTAACGAGAACGTAAAC
>QARZ01040992.1:96398-113126 GCA_013407115.1 Glycine latifolia
GAGGCCTGTAATATATCGTGATGCTAGAAATCGAGCAACGATCACACTGGAAAATTCAAACAACCCTTACTTTTGACCCGCATGTCCGATTAAGACCTATAATATATCATGATGCTAGAAATCGAACAACAATCACACTGCCAAATTCAAACAACCCTAACTTTTGACCTGGATGTCCGATTAAGGCCTGTAATATATCGTGACGCTTGAAATTGATCAATGAACACACTGCCAGAACTTATGACCCAAAATTCTGATTGAGTCCCAAAAGATATCATGATGCTTGAAATTGAAAAAAAAAACACACTGCCATATTCATTTTAGGCATACATGTAGTTGTATAATTATTTATTGTATGGATTCATTTATATTTATAAGTTACTAATGTGTTTGGTTGTTTAGTTTTGCCTACTGAGAAATTTTATTTTTCAATAGATTTGTTTAATTTTTTTATGGCCTGAATCATCATCTTCCTTGATGCGTTAGATTTGAGGTGGTACATCGATGAGGAGAGGAACTGTTATGTCGTAACAATGCACCCAGTTATACGTGCATATATTTATTTTGTCACTCATTTTCCAGTTTTTGTACTTAATGCACTGCTCAATCCTAATGACCCGTTTCTACAGTTTGCTCCTGCATATCCAAACCCACCAATGGAACCAATTAATTTGATCAGCAAAGAAGAGAGTATTAGAGAGAACTTCTGAAACGAAGACGTGGATTGTAGGTTTTTGTTAATAAATAATAATCCTAACTAGAGTGACTGAGGTGTTTTCTAGTAGTTAAGTTCTATGGTGTATTAAAAATGATGTAACCAAAAGAAATGACCTATGTAACAATGGACTGTGGCTACTTAAATATATATCAGTTTAACAACTTTTATAAGTTATATGATTTAGAAATATATACTAGAAGCCGTTCAATACAAAATAAAATAGTAATAAGAATTATCTATGATTCTTAAAAACTTAACCCTAATAAAAATATAATATCTAGAATAATTTTAGGTTGTTATAGTTTTGCTATCAGAGCAGTTCATCCTGCTAGAGCCTAAGGGGAATGGACTGACTATGTTTTTCTGTGTACTTTGAGTATCATTGTTTGTGTGTGATTGTTGTGTTTGTTGAATTCTGACACACTTTACTTTATATTGAGCCTGATCACCTCAATATTTTTGTTAAAATGAATAGGAATTCATGGCTAGTGGTAGTATATGCTACATTTATGTTGTAGTCTAATGTTGAGTATTGGTGGAATAACCATAAGCAAATTTTGGCAGGTAATGGAGTAGAGATATCATGGGAGGTGTTTACAACAACATTCTATGGGAAGTATTTTCCCATATCAGTGAGGAATGCTAAGGAGCTTGAATTTCTTAGGCTTGAACAAGGTAATAGTAGTGTGTCTGAATATATTGCTAAATTTGAAAAGTTAATTAAATGCTCCTCTACCTATCAATATAACCCTGATGAGCACTGGAAGTGCATCAAATTTGAAGGGGGATTGAGGGAAGATATGTTGAAAGTAGTAGGACCCCTAGAAATTAGGAAGTTTAATGTTTTGATAAATGAGTGTTATAGATATGGAAAGATGGGACGTTATGCTAACAATTACAGAGCTGAAAATCCCCAAGACACAACACGTCCTCAACAGATTGGAAGGGTTTTTACCATGGATGCAGCAGAGGCATCTCAATCCAAAAATCTCATTGAGGGTAAGTGCAGAATTAAAGATACAATTTTAACTGTATTATATGATTCAGGTGATACTCACTCTTTCATTTCTTATGACACTGCTATACAGTTAGGATTGCCTTTATCTCAATTACCTTATGATCTTTTAGTTTGTACCCCTATAGATAAACCTATTACTACTAGTCAAATCTGTCTTAATTGTGTTTTCAAATTGATCATAAATCTTTTTCTGCAAATTTGATTTGTCTTTAACTGGATTTAGTGTAATTTTGGGTATGGATTGACTTGCAACTAACCATGTATTGTTAGAGAGTTCAAATAAAACCATTGTTTTACCTTCAGAAATTTCAGAAAACAGTCAGACCCAGTGTCTGTATTTGAACTCCATTGTTTCATGTTCTAGTAAGAATGAAATTCAAGGTTATGTTATTTTATCAGCTAATGTAACTGAGACAACTGATGAACTCTCTAATATACCCGTGGTAAGAGAATATACAGATGTATTTCTGAATGAGATACCAGGGATACCTCCAGAAAAGGAAATAGAAATTTCTATTGACCTAATTCCTGGACCTGGACCAATATCCATGGCACCTTATAGGATGTCCCCTCTAGAATTGGAAAAATTGAAAAAGCAACTAGAGGAGTTGTTGAAGAAGAAAATTATTAGACCTAGTGTTTCACCCCGGGGAGCTCCAGTTTTGTTAGTGAAAAAGAAAGATGGGGGAATGAGGCTCTTTGTAGATTATAGACAGCTTAATAAGATAACTATTAAAAATAAGTATCCATTGTCTAGGATAGATGATCTTATGGACCAACTGAGAGGAGCAACAATATTTTCTAAGATTGATCTTAGGTCAGGATACCATTAGATTAGAGTTAAGAATTAAGATATTCCTAAAACTGCATTTAGGACTAGATGAAACAGCCCGTATGCATCCGGTTGTTAACATTACATAATGGTCGTTAAGCGCAATAATTAATTAAACAAAACTAATTAAGGAAGCGACAATTACAATGACGTCATTGTACGTCCACAAGAAGATAAAAATTTTGCATTATGTATGATAATGGTTCAAGAGTTTACAAGCATAAAAGACCCCGGGTGTGATACCCTTTAGGGCCAGGCTACAAGCATGCATAAATAAATAACCAAAAGTACAGAGCCACATGCTCTCAAAAGACTAAGGTTCACGAAGAACCTGCCCTGGCTCGGTCTCTCGTTCGGAATCCCTTGGACTGCCTCGCTATCTGGGCCTCTTGCCCCAGAATCCGTCGTCCTTTCTGTGCTTATCATCTGCAATAACAATATAATCCCCAACTGGGGTGAGATAATAATCTCAGTAAACTCTGGGTTTTGGAGGCTCCTCCTTTCCCGGGTTCACTTCCACGACACAAAGCATCAAAGTCGCATTACACAAGCTAGCCATCTCAGATTACAAAAGAACACATCACATGTATATAATCACACGGATATAACAAGAGAGATCATTCAACTTAATGGGCACATTCCCTCTGGGTTCCGCGCGGACGTCTATGTCTCAAAATTCATGTTTGTCCATCCTACTGGCTAGAGAATCTCAAATATCACAACAAAGCGATCACAGTGCAAATCATATACATGTTATCAAACAAAAAACAGTAACACCCAATTTCAATACATGCATCATGACATATAACAACCATCACTCCCTTGTAGTATGGTGGAACGCGGTCCAGAGAAGGACTCTCAAGAACAGGGAGCTTACCTGTCCGGCATTCCTCACTGGTTCGTCCGACCTCGTGATTTCGAACACCACGATCTTCAGCATCGCGCCCTACATACATGCATGCAAGAAATCAATAATGGTTTTCACCTATTGCATGTAGAGGAACTCGATACATCTCCAGGTTACCAACATAAGTCACCCACAGGTGACATGCAGAACCCCAAAAAGGTTGGACTAGCGCCTCTTACCTCTAAGGTTGTTAACGAGTCTAGAGAGCAGTTTCTCAAGCTCGAACGTCCTAAGAATCTGATAAGTGCCATATCTTAGTGAATTAGGGTTACATTTAAAGCACTTATCATGTATTTTTCTAAGAATATCTATCAAAAATTTGCCCTAATCTAGTTAGTTTGTATTTAGCGCTTAACATTAATGATGTTTTAATTCTTGATGATTCATCCAATTTTCTTTTGTATTTTGCAAGATTCCATAAATTTTAAAGCTTCCGTACACTTAAAACAAGCAAAAAGGGATCAATAAGCAAAATAAGGAGATGCAGCAAGCAAATCAGGCCCATAATGCATCAAAAGCCCAAAGACTCTTCTGGAAGTACATTTAACTCGCTTGGGCGAGTGAATGTAGTGTAATTAGCTCGCTTGGGCGAGAAACACCAGCAAATGGGCCTCCAAGTGGCCACGTGGACGTGCAACTTGGGCCTTTAACTTGCTTGGGCGAGTGAAACATGAAGGAATTGGTCGCTTGGGCGACCAAACACGAGCAGATCAGCCCCTATAAATACCCAAGCACCCCAAGACTCACTTCACTTCTTGCAACTTCAATTCTCTCTTCTCCCTTGCTCCTAAGCTTGCTCTCAAGCTGGAGGTTCTTCAAATCTTGTAGTAGATAGCTTAGGTTAGTGAGAGAGGTGAGGATTAGTGTGGAAACTCTGCCGAAAAGAAGCGGTGATGAGTTCTTTCATCTCTATTCTTCTAAGAAGGTTCTCTCCATGCTTGGCTAGCTTCTCTCAAAGGATTGGATGTAATCTTCTTACCCTTAAGTATCTCTTTTAATATTTATTTATACATAAGTCTTTTCTATTTATTATTGGTAAATTTATTCTGTACTTAATGCTTGATTCTACTTGATCAATAGTTTCATGAAATAAGGTTCTAAGTTTAACTGGAAAGTACTCTTAAAACTCAAACTGAATAATTTACTCTTCACGTTACGTTACTAGGAATAGAGCATAACGTTTAGATTGCAAATAACACGCGAATATGATCGTAATGCTGGGGTATTTATTTCATATGCGAGGGATCGATATTTGATAAATATTCTTAGGATTCTCAAATACAAGGGATCAATTTGGGGTGATTTTATGTGTGCATCAATAATAAAAGAAAATAACTTATGCATGGTAATATTAATTGAATACTAAGGGTATGAACAATGAAATCCAATCCTACGTTCTAGAATTAATCAAACTCGTTTTATTTTCCGTAATCTTTCATAATTTTCCGTAATTACTCATAATCTTCCGCACTAAATTTATTATTTCCATTTCTTCTAAATTTTCATAATTTCTGTTAATCCACAACTACATGAAACTTTGTTCACACTCATTGTACATAACTATTAAACTGTTAAGCTTTATTTGAATTAACTGAGTAAAAATTAAGTCCCTGTGGAGACAAACTTTTATAAATATTGTAACTTACAACGACAATTGGTACGCTTGCCAAAAGTCTAACAGAATCACCTTCTCTTCTCTAGGCTCGAAGCTTCCCTTCGTTCGTTAATGGTAGAAACAGAGAAGGAAGAGAGAAGGAACACCTTTTTGGTGAAGGGACAGAGGAAGAAAATGAGTCGTGCACAAAATAACCACACGTACGCTATATAAATACTCTGAGAGTAACGTACGTCGCATACGTCACTAAGTCAACACGTGTCACTCGAGTGACCTAATATTCAACGCGGATCACGTGCATAGGGTAAGCTTGGGAAAGTACCAATTACCGGGTTGGAGAGTTAGGGTGTACGATTTCTCATTGGTAAGTGTAACCCAGACGACCTTGTCTGAGATCCCGCCCTGGCCATCACTACCCGACCTCGTTCGGATTCCTTTCTTCTCAGCGCTTATTCCCAAGATACCTACGCGATCATCTGGTCACACTCTAACCCGGTTTCCTTGTAAATACTAACACACTCAATATGAACCCGGCTTCAAAAGGTTCTATTTACACCCCCTCTCTTATCCGAGTTCCAATTTGCACCCCCTTGTACGACACCCCGGTCTCACGAATCTGAATTAGTCAAGGGTCATTAGCATAATTATACTTATTACTACTTAATTACAACATTATAACGTTAAAGTGCCACGTGGACACCCGAGACCTTACACTAGATATGGGCGTTATGAGTATTTAGTGATGTCTTTTGGATTAACTAATGCTCTAGCAGTTTTTATGGATTACTTGAATAGAATGTTTAGATCTTATCTAGATAAGTTTGTAGTAGTCTTTATAGATGATATACTTGTTTATTCAAAATAAAATAAAAAAGAGCATGAAGAGCATCTTAGAATAGTTTTGCAAACACTTAGAGAAAAGAAGTTGTATGCTAAACTATCTAAGTGTGAATTTTGGGCTAAGGAAGTAAAATTTTTAGGTCATGTTGTCTCTAAAGAAGGAATTTCAGTGGATCCAAGTAAAATTGAGATAATCATGAATTGGGAGAGACCAACCACAGTAATCGAGATTAGGAGTTTTCTAAGATTAGCTTGTTCTTATAGGAGGTTTATTAAACGGTTTTCACAAATAGCTTTACCTCTGACTAGCTTAACTAGGAAAAATGTACCTTTTGTAATACCCTGAAATTTCAATAACTGCAAATATAGGTTATATGAATTATTCTTGATGTAAGTATTAGATTATAAGAAATTTGGCTGATCTATATATGAATTAATTGGGTGAAATATCAATTAGAGACATTAAGGAAATGTTTGAAGAGAAATGACCATATTACCCTTTCCTTAAATCGGAAATTACAAAAATGCCCCTAGATATTTTAGTGAGATATTTTAAGATGAAAATTACATAAATGCCCTTGGATATTTTGGAAATGACAAGAATACCCTTAGATATTTTTGGCTAGATATTTTATGGTGGAAATGACAATTATGCCCCTAGGATGAATGATGAATTTACCATAATGCCCTTCAG
This sequence comes from Glycine latifolia, assembly GCA_013407115.1. NCBI lineage: Eukaryota > Viridiplantae > Streptophyta > Magnoliopsida > Fabales > Fabaceae > Glycine > Glycine latifolia. Next base: position 103,023 of record QARZ01040992.1, read on the forward strand.
GCCAGAAATGACCAGATATCCTTAGAGATTTTGTGAGAACCTGATGGAATTATAGAATACTCTTAGACAGCAGATTATCAAAATACTTTGTGACAGAAAATCATAGAATAAAATTTCTATGAATTTTATAAGATAGTGACTTTGGAACTTTATTTAGAAGAATTCAAGTATCCGAAAAATATAGAAAAATGATAGATGGAATCTATGGAATTTTCTCTTAATTATAGAATGAATAGACTTATTTTATAAAATAATTTAGTAATTTTAATAATCAAAAGTAAAATGAACCAATTAGAATTAAGATAAAGGTAGTTTTGTAAGAAAAATCTGAATAGCACTCTGTATAGATTACTTGTGAGTAATTTTACTAGAATTAAAGTCAGTTCTGGAAAACTCAAGAATACTATTATTCAATATTATTTTTAGGTAGAAGAGTTCAAATCAAATTTGACTTCCTTTTAAGAAATGCCATGCAAAAGAAAAGCATAAACTAGAATATTCTTCTTCATTTAAAAGGTAACATATGTATTCAAAAGAAGCCATATAATTTCCTCTTCTTTAAAAGAGAATGAAAAATAAGATAGAAGGGGAAAAAGGAAGACAAAAATCTTCCCCCTTGGCCAGCCAAGTTCACGTGAAAAGGCTACAAAGAGGAATGGCTAAAAATCATATTTTGATGCAAGAAACCATGAAATAAAGCAAGATTTTCTCCTATCCTCTAGACTCCACGTGAATGTGCAAGAAAAAAGGAGAAACTTCAAGGGCTTGGACAAGTGTAGGGACACTTGTAAAGTGGTAGCCAAGTGGAAAGCTAAGTCATTATGGCTTATAAGATATTTTCTATAAAGTAAAGGAATAATAAGGAATCTAGTTAAAACCTAAAGGAATAAGCATAAACTAAGTTAGGATTTAATGAAACAAGGAGAAACTTAGTTAGAATGAAACTAAATTAGTTGGAAGGGTAAATATGTCCTTGAATAATTAATTATTTTCCAAGTGCTATATAAAGGGGTGGTGGGGACCTTGCTTGAAAATCACTTTCAAGACATTCTTCCCACTAACACTTCACATGAAGCATCTCCCACATCCCTTTCATCCTTTCATCTTCAAAAGCCTAAATCAAATAGAGAAGACCCCACCATCATAGGAAGAATCACGTGTAGGAGAGCTAGCTAGGAAGAAGAATTTGACAAGCTTTATAGGAAGATACAAGGTATGTATGGGGAAGTTTTATGGTAAAGATAATTTAAATATTACTTGTGATTGAATAAGTACGTATAGGGGAGTTTTATGATAAATATAATCTGAGTATTAATTGTGTTTCCATGAGTATGTATAGGGGAGTTTATGCTAAATATAGTTTAGGTATTACTTGTGTTTAAATAAGTATGTATGGGAAGCTTTATGATAAAGATAGTTTAAGTTGTTACTTGAATTTGAATAAGTGTTGTACGTATAGGGAAGTTTTATGATAAATATAGTTTAAGTGTTCTTTATGTTTCAATAAGTGTTTGAAGTTCTGTAGAATATGATTGGTAGCTGAATGATAAATATAATTGGATTTGAATGTTTGAGTACTTGAATGAAGTTCATGTGTTGCTAAGTGTTTTATAAATCTCTATGAACTTCATGTGTTTCTATGAATCGATGTACATGAATGATATGTTGAGTTTTGTACATAAGTAACAAACTGAATTCTGTACTTGATTAATGTTGAGTTTCTGAGTAAAGCACATGAGACAGTAATTGAAAAGTGGTGTTATTTTGATATTTTGCCCGGCGGGGGCTAATCCGTGTTATTTTGATATTTTGCCCGGCGGGGGTTAATCCGTGTTATTTTGATATTTGCCTGGCGGGGGTTAATTCGTGTTATTTTGATATTTTGCCTGGCGGGGGTTAATCCGTGTTATTTTGATATTTGCCTAGCGGGGGCTAATCCGTGTTATTTTGATATTTTGCCTGGCGGGGGCTAATCCGTGTTATTTTGATATTTGCCCGGCGGGGGTTAATCCGTGTTATTTTGATATTTTGCCCGGCGGGGGGTTAATCCGTGTTATTTTGATATTTTGCCTGGTGGGGGTTAATCCGTGTTATTTTGATATTTTGCCTGGTGGGGGTTAATCCATGTTAATTTGATATTTTGCCTGGCAGGGGCTAGACTGTGTTAAAATAAAAAAAGAATCTTGCATCATATAATTTTTGAGGATGTTGTTATGACTATCTGTACATTGTATGTATTCTGTTGTTTAAATTATGTTTATCATGAACTTACCCTGTATTTTGTGTCTGTGGTTGACACCTGCCATGACCTCGATTTTATTCGGGCGAGCAGATAAACAGTAAAGAGAGACTATTGGCTGTTTACAAGAAGAAGATTTTGTTTGAAGAAGTGTTAATTGAAGATGTTGTGTTTGAAGATGTATTTCCTTGTTACAAAGTGTTTTAATGGTTTGTACTATGTAAAAGAATTGATAACAGTTTATATTTTATTGTACATCAGATTTACAAATATCAATTACTGAGGAAAAATCTTTTGGTACTATTATGTTACTTCAGAATTATAAATATTACTTAGAAATGGAAATTTTTGGTATGATATTTAAGCAAGTTGAAAGGAATTTTCACTAAATATCAATAAATACAAGATGGTAAATTGAGGCGTTACACCTTTTGTATGGTCACCAGAAAGTGAAAGGAGTTTTCTAGAGTTAAGGAAAAGATTAACTAGTACTCCAATGTTAGTATTGCCAGATCCTCATGGTGCATTTGAAGTGTATTGTGATGCTTTAAAGAAAGGTCTAGGTTGTGTGTTGATGCAAAATGGGAATGTGGTAACATATGCATCTAGACAGTTAAGACCCCATGAAGTCAATTATCCAACCCATGATCTAGAATTAGCAACTGTAGTTTTTGCCTTAAAGATCTAGAGACATTATTTATATGGAGTAAGATTTGAAGTCTTTTCAGATCATAAGAGTCTTAGGTATCTCTTTGACCAAAAAGAGTTGAACATGAGACAGAGAAGATGGGTTGAATTTCTTAAGGATTATGACTTTGAGTTAAAATATCATCCAGGAAAGGCAAATGTAGTGGCTGATGCTTTAAGTAGGAAATCTCTGCATGTATCTAGGATGATGATTAAGGAAATGGAATTAATAGAAAATTTCAAAAATCTTAATTTGGGATTTCTTGTTAGTTCTAAAAGCATCATTTTGAGTCAAATACAAATCACTAGTGATTTCAAAGAGCAAAATAGGCTAGGATAGCAGAGAGATTCAGATTTTCAACAAATTTAAACTCAAGTCCAAGAAGGAAAATTGCAGGATTTTGAGGTAAATAATGATGGGTTGTGGACTTATCAAAATAGAATATCTGCACCTAAGAGTGATGGATTAAAAGAGAAAATTTTGAGTGAAGCTCACAAAAGTAATTTTACAATGCATCCTAGAGTTACTAAGATGAATCAAGATTTGAGGAGAATGTTTTGAGGTCCATAATATATCGTAATGCTTGAAATTGAACAAGGAACACACTACCAAATTCAAATGGCCATAACTTTTGTCCGAAAATTCCGATTGAGGCCCAAAACATATTGTGATGCTTGAAATTGAAAAACAAACACACTGCCACATTCAAACGACCATAACTTTTGACCCAGATGTTCGATTATGGCCTGTAATATATAGTGATGCTTGAAATAGAACGAGGAGCACACTGCCAAATTCAAACGGCCATAACTTTTGACCCGGATGTCTGATTGAAGCCCGTAATATATTGTAATGCTTGAAATTGAATAAGGAACACACTACCAAATTCAAATGGCCATAACTTTTGACCCAAATGTCCGATTGCGGCTGGTAATATATTGTGATGCTAGAAATCAAACAAGGAACACACTGCCAAATTTAAACAGCCATAACTTTTGACCGGAATCTCCGATTGTGGTCAGTAATATATCGTGACTCTTGAAACCGAACGAGCAGAACACTGCCAAAGTCAAACGGCCATAACCTTTGACCCAGGTGTTTTATTGACGCCCGTAATATATCGTAACGCTTGAAATTGAACGAGGAGCACACTGCCAAATTCAAATAGCCATAACTTTTGACCCGAATGTCTGATTGAGGCCCGTAATATATCGTGAATCTAGAAATAGAACAACGATCACACTGCCAAATTCAAACAACCGTAACTTTTGATCGGGATGTCCGATTGAGGCCTTTAATATATCGTGATGCTTGAAATTGAACAACAAACACACTACAATATTAAAACAGCTGTAACTTTTCACCCAGAATTTCGATTGAGGCCCATAATATATCGTAAGGCTTGAAATTGAATAAGGAACACCCTTCCGAATTCAAATGGCCATAACGTTTGACCCAAATGTCTGATTGAGGCCCAAAATATATAGTGACGCTTGAAATCGAACGGGGAGCACACTACCAAATTCACACTGCCATAACTTTTGAGCCGAATGTCCGATTGTGGTCCAAAATATATCGTGATGCTAGAAATCGAACAAGGAACACACTCCCAAATTCAAACGGCCATAACTTTTGATCCGAATGTCCGATTGTGGCCAGTAATATGTCGTGACTCTTGAAATCGAATGAGCAGCACACTGCCAAATTCAGACGGCCATAAATTCTGACCCGTAATTCTGATTGAGGCCCAATACGTATCATAATGCTTGAAATTGAAAAAGAAACACATTATCACATTCAAACCGCCATAACTTTGACCCAGATGTCCGATTAAGGCCCTTGATATATCGTGAGGCTTGAAATTGAACATGGAACACATTGCCAAATTCAAATGGCCATAACTTTTGACCTGAATATCCGATTGTGGTTCGTAATATATCATAATGCTAAAAATCGAACAAGGAACACACTGCCAAATTCAAAAGGCCATAACTTTTGACCCCAATGTCTGATTGTGGCTCATAATATATCATGACTCTTGAAATCGAACGAGCAGCACAGTGCCAAATTCAAACGGCCATAACGTTTAACCCGAATGTCTGATTGAAGCCCGTAATATATTGTAATGCTTGAAATTGAAGAAGGAACACATTGCCTATAATAACCTAGATTTAATAAATAAGAGAAAAGAAAGAAAGTTTAAAATTTGCTAAATTCCGTCAGAAAAAGCGTTAGCGACGGATTTTGCGACGGAATTAGCGACGGAATTTGCCTGTGAATAGTGCCACGCCAGTAGCGTGGGAATCCACGCTAGTAGCGTGGGAGACGCGCCTGGTTGGCGCGATTAGCGTGAATTATGGCGCGGTTAGCGCCAGAATGGCCCTGGGAGCCATTTCTTGCGCATTCTTGGCGCTGATAGCGTGGGGATGGCGCTATTAGCGTGGGAACGCGGACTGGGTGCCTATAAAAGGCCATTTTGACGGATTCCAGGGAAGAAAATCCGTTCTTCTTCTTCCTCGAAGTTCCTTCTGCCATTAACGACCAGAGAAGCTTCATATCTTCTCCATACTTCATCTAAACACTTTCTACCCAACTAGGAAAGTGATTAGAACTTCGAGATGAGCTAGATCCTAGTTTCAATCTCTCGAAAAGATAATCAATCGGAGAGATCCCGTTCTCTAGGGAATTTGGGAAAACTGAGTTTGGAAGGGAAAGAAGGCGATTCAAGGACGCCAAAGCTTGGAGAAGTGATCCTCCAGTATTCCTCGACAGTTCTGAGGTAAGAAACTCGAGTTTCTCCGGTTGATTTGTGATTTGGGGGTTTTGATGTATAGTGACCCACTTTTGATAGAGCTAGAATTAGCTCTGGGTCCAGTTGAGAGATGTGTTTAGGATGATGAGAGGAGGAAGGATTAGCTTTCAGTTTGTGATCTGGAGGCTGTTGGTTTTGGCTCTAGGTTATGCATGGGTGACTTGGACTGAGTCACTTGATTTGAGACATGCAAGGGCCATGATGACGGGCTTATTGTGCCTGAGAGGCATTGAGAACGGTATCTTATGATTCAGACCGTTCAAGCCCTGAGAAACCCTGAGGTTTTAAAGTGAGAGAGCTGAAATGCTCTAGGTGAATGGCTTGGTTTGAGTCTGGAATGACTCTGAGGCCATGGATGAACCTGAGATAGACCACTGAGGGTCTATGGAAGGCTTGTGTGGATAAGCCTGATGAACCCTGGAGTTGATGACTCGGGTTGAGGGAAAGAACTGTGGTTCCTTCCCAGAGGCAGTGGATGGCTGCTGGATGAGCTTATGCATGAATATATGCTGGTATGGTCTGTGATATGTGCTTGTATGCCTGGTTAGGGCTTGACACGGAGATATCAGAGAAGCAGACCATCAGTTGAGGCTAAGCTGAGGGGCACGGCTTGCCAGGTAAGCTCATCGTTCTGTGATGTCTTCTCCTTCTCTTGTTTGCCACCCAAGTGGGTGATGGGTGCATGCCATGTTTGAATATATATATATATATATATATATATATATATATATATGTATTGTGCATGCTGAGAAAGAAAGGCCGTGATGGCCTGTTATTGATGATGATATGTGTCGAGATAAGCCTAGAAGGCTGGATGAATGATGCTTAGGGTGGAACCCCTGCTGTTCCAGAGATTGTGATACATGATAAACCCTAGGATAGACACTGAGACAGTGTGAGGGTATTTGACACCTGTGGCTTCAGGTGTGACCTTGGGCCTGAGATGGAGGAACACTGTGAGGTACTCCATGGCTTTGATGAGATTCAGATCAGAGAATGATCTGTGATGGAATCTATAAGATACTGCGATGGTATCGGGCTAGTTGAGGTTCCCTAGCTAGAGGAAGAGTTTGAGGACTCCCTGGAATAGCTGAGATTCCATGGGAGGTGCCACTGCTCTCCGCCTAAAGACCTAAGGATGGATTGCCCTGTATGGATGTTCCTCCTTAGGCAGAGATGATGAGATTGATAAAGACCATGGTGGTGGTCTGTGTTGAGGATAAATAGAAACTGTGATAGTGTCTGAGTTCTGAGATTCTCTGGCCAGTAGAATAGAGTCCTATGGTGGTAGGACAGATGGTATGTGATAAGAAGTCCTGAGGGATTGAGAGCTCCCTGTTGTGGATTGTCTCTCTCAGGCAGTGTGATTGGAAGTCCTGTGGGATAGAGAGCTCCCTGATGTGGATTGTCTCTCACAGGCTGTGGTTTGGAGATCCTGAGGGATTGAGAGCTCCCAGAGTGGATAGTCTCTCTCAGGTATCCGAACAGGAAGCCCTGAGGGATTGAGAGCTCCCTGTTGTGGATTGTCTCTCTCAGGCAGTGTGATTGGAAGTCCTGTGGGATAGAGAGCTCCCTGATGTGGATTGTCTCTCACAGGCTGTGGTTTGGAGATCCTGAGGGATTGAGAGCTCCCAGAGTGGATAGTTTCTCTCAGGTATCCGAACAGGAAGCCCTGAGGGATTGAGAGCTCCCGTTGAGGATTGTCTCTCTCAGGCAGCATGATAGAGGAGCCGGCCCGGTATATAGGAGTCCTCCAGACGTGGTTGTACCTATATATTTTCGGGGTGCTTCTGATAGATAGTGAATTGTATTGGGACAGGATATAAGTTGTAGCTCATGATAGAGGAGCCGGCCCGGTATATAGGAGTCCTCCAGACATGGTTGTACCTATATATTTTCGGGGTGCTTCTGATAGATAATGATGTCCTGCCATGAGATGTCCTAGTATATATTGGATCCTCTGAGAGTGGGGATCGGCATATATATCTATATGAAAACCTCCGCAGGATGATGATGATAGGTGATAGATGGTGATGACCATCGGAATCACATGGATATTGACAGTTATGGATGTGTATTGATGTACACTGATGACGATGGTTTCAGTGTATGTGAAGCCCTGAGTTGAGAGATTCCTCAGGCCGTGTGTATGAAGTCCTGAGTGGTGGACTCAGGCCATGCTTTATATATATAGCATTGGAGGCGGTGCCTCTCTGGTATATACAGTGTCCAGTGATTGACACTGATGATTAGGTACCTCTGTGAGATCTCTGTCAGACGATTATGAGAGCCGATATGAGATATTGAAGCCATGATTCTGGCTTGGCTCTGTTAGATGGTTTTGAGATGGCTGTGAGAGCCAGGATGAGGTGTGATGCCTCTGATACTGAGAGTATCTGGTTATGTTACCCTGTAGTGGGTTATGAGAGCTAGGATGATTTCCTAAGCTCGTTCCTGTTTTAGTTTTATGTGTTTTGTGCTTGGGGGTGAACCAGGGTAAGGGAGGATTTCCCAGAACCCTGAGCTTACTGAGATGTTTATCTCACTCCGTTGTGGGTTGTGGTTTTCAGGTGTTTCCAGAGGAGAGGAGATACCTCAGGGCAGGAGGCCCTAGCTGAGAGTGCTGGACCTGGTCATGGGCTGCAGATGAAGATTAGAAGAGTCTTTATTTTGTCTCTGTCTTGTATTAAAAAGATAGGGTGTGAGTGTACACCCGTTTTATTGTATAGACGACGATGATGTTGTTTTAGTGTATGTTTCCTCCTGATGATCTCTATTTTGAGTTTTATGTATATCTGCCTTGGTAGTTGTGGTTATGTATGTTTGTTTTTACCTGGATCAGCAAGGGACTTGTGTTATATGTGTTTTATTCTATGCATAATGTAATCAAGAAAAACGATTCTTTCGTTTCCGCACCGCTTTATATAGCGCTGATAGTGCTACTCTGATAATAACGCACCGGGTGCACACGGGGTGTTACATTGCCAAATTCAAACGACCCTAATTTTTTACCCGAATGTCCGATTGTGGCCTGAAATATATCATGAATCTAGAAATCGAACAACCATCACACTGCAAAATTCAAACAACCGTAAATTTTTACCCAGATGTTCGATTGAGGCCTTTAATATATTGTGACGCTTGAAATTGAACAACGAACACATTGCCATATTAAAACAACTGTAACTTTTCACCCAGAATTTTGATTGAGGCCCGTAATATATCGTAAGGTTTGAAATTGAACAAGGAACACCCTTCCAAATTCAAACGGCCATCACGTTTAACCCAAATGCCCGATTGAGGCCCATAATATATAGTGACGCTTGAAATCGAATGAGGAGCACACTGCCAATTTCACACGACCATAACTTTTGACCTAGATGTCCGATTAAAGCCCGTAATATATTGTAATGCTTGAAATTGAACAAGGAACACACTCCCAAATTCAAATGGCCATAACTTTTTACCCGAATGTCTGATTGAAACCCATAATATATCGTAATGCTTGAAATTGAACAAGGAACACATTGCCAAATTCAAACGGCCATAATTTTTTACCTGAATGTTTGATTGTGGCCCGAAATATATCGTGAATCTAGAAATCGAACAACGATCACATTGCCAAATTCAAACAACTGTAACTTTTGACCCGAATGTTCGATTGAGGCCTTTAATATATCATGACGCTTAAAATTGAACAACGAACACACTGCCATATTAAAATAGCTATAACTTTTCACCCAGAATTTTGATTGAGGCCCGTAATATATCGTAAGGCGTGAAATTGAACAAGGAACACCCTTCCAAATTTAAACGGCCATAACGTTTGACCCAAATGTCAGATTGAGGCCCGGAATATATAGTGACGTTTGAAATTGAACTAGGAGAACACTGCCAAATTCAAATGGCGAATGTCCGATTGTGGCCACTAATATGTCGTGACCCTTGAAATCGGACGAGCAACACACTGCCAAATTTAAACGGCCATAAATTTTGACCCGTAATTTTGATTGAGGCCCAATACATATCGTGATGCTTGAAATTGAAAAGGAAACACACTGTCACATTCAAGCTCTCAAAACTTTTGACCCGTATGTTTGATTAAGGACTCTAATATATCGTGAGGCTTGAAATTGAACATGGAACACACTGCCAAATTCAAAAGGCCATAACTTTTGACTCGAATGTCCGATTGTGGCTCCCAATATATCGTGACTCTTGCAATCGAACGAGCAGCACACTGCCAAACTCTAACGGCCATAACTATTGACCCAAATGTCTGATTGTGGCCTGTAATATATCATGCCGCTTGAAATCGAACGAGGAACACATTGCCAAATACAAACGGCCAAAACTTTTGACCCA
>QARZ01040992.1:118126-135716 GCA_013407115.1 Glycine latifolia
AACGAGGAACACATTGCCAAATACAAACGGCCAAAACTTTTGACCCAGATGTCCGATTGTGGCCCATAATATATCATGATGCTAGAAATCGAGCAAGGAACACACTGCCAAATTCCAACGGCCATAACTTTTGACCCGAATGTTTGATTATGGCCTGTAATATATCGTGACTCTTGAAATCGAATGAGCAGCACACTGCCAAAGTCAAACGGCCATAACTTTTGACCCGAATGTTCAATTGAGGCCCGTAATATATCGTCACACTTGAAATTGAACGAGGAGCACACTGCCAAATTCAAAAGGCCATAACTTTTGAGCCGGATGTCCGATTATGGCCCATAATATATTCTAACGCTTGAAATTGAACAATAGGCACTCTTGGAAATTCAAATGGCCATAACTTTTGACCCAAAGGTCCAATTGAGGCCCGTAATATATCGTGATGCTAGAAATCAAACAAGAATCACACTGCCAAATTCAAACGACCCTAACTTTTGACCCAAATGTCCAGTTAAGGCCTGTAATATATCGTGACGCTTGAAATTGAACATGGATCACACTGCCAAATTTAAACGACCCTAACTTTGAAAACACAATGAACACACTTCAAATAAACCAGGGGGGTTAATTGGTTTAAAACAGATATTTAAAAATTTTCTTTAAAAACAATTTGTGGAATTAGAACTTGGATTGTATCACTCAATCATCTTTTGTAAACCATACTTTTTCTTTCAATCAAGATCCACCTTGTTATGCATGCAATGACAGAAATATTTTCTTTACTAATGATATTTTGATTACCCAAATACAATCAATAGAAGATACACAGAATTTGAATAAAAGACTCAGCAATTTATATTGTTTCACCTCTCTAACATGGAGGCTACATCCAGTGTCTTCCAACCAACACTAGGTTAGCATTGCTATATCAAAATATCCTTTACAAGCAATTTACAAGTGATTATCTTTATCAACCCTAGATAAAGAATTTGAATTCTAAAACACTATTAGAAAACAATTCACAAAGATCCTGAGAACTCTACTTAAATCTTTATCCCTAGAGAACCCTACTCTAGAAAGCTTGAAAGAATCACTTTGATATATCACAGCAGAATTTTAATACACAGAAAAATTCTAAAGAAAGATTCAAGAGAGACACAACCTGTGATCCTTCAATGTATGAATGAATGAATGAAGTTACCAATCAATCCAGGTTGTATGATAGTCAATGCTCAGAATCAAAGCTCTTGAAAAACTTTTTTTCTTTAACACATCATCTCTAAAAATCAGAAATCTTGATCTCATAAGATGTGTTTCTCACTTAGAACAAATCAATATCTTGGACTCTTAGAAAGCTTAGAAATCTTTGGGTAAGTCACACATGCTCAGAGTAATTCGTTCAATGTCTATTTATAAAGAGAAGACCCACAAAGCTTTAAAAAGAAACTGATTTAACTGAATATAATCGATTAAAACGATAGTGCAATCAATTATTTTACCATATGTAATCGATTAAAACACTAGATAATCGATTAATATGTTCTTGAGCTTCCTAGAAATCTTTTCACGAACAAGATAATCGATTAATACGTGATGTAATTGATAAAAGCAGTCATCATGTATGTTAAATAAGTTGTGATAATCGATTACATAAGACTGGTAATCGATTAAACTAGTAAAGCTCAAAATATGAAATATGCCTATGTAATCGATTACTGATTGTGGTAATCGATTAAACTAGTAATGCATATAGACTAAAGAACTAAGATAATCGATTACATAACATGGTAATCGATTAAAGTAGTAATGCATGATTTTCATATTGCACTATGTAATCGATTACCACAATCAGGAACACACTATCAAATTCAAACGGCCATAACTTTTGACCCGGAAGTCCGATTGAGGCTAGTAATATATCTTGACGCTTGAAATGGAAAAAGGAACACACTGTCAAATTCAAACGGCCATAACTTTTGACCCGGAATTTCAATTCAGGCACGAAATATATCGTGACACCAAATTCAAATGGCCATAACTTTTGACTCAGATGTCCGATTGTGCCCTTTTGACTCGGATGTCCGATTGTGGCTAGTAATATATCATGACGCTTCAAATTGAAGAAGGAAGACACTTTTCCAAATTCAAACCGCCATAACTTTTGATCCGGATGTCCGATTGATGCATGTAATATACCGTGACGTTTGAAATTAAAAAAGGAACAATTTGCTAAGTTCAAACGGCCGTAACTTTTAAGTCAGATGTTTGATTGAGGCCTGTAGTATATCATAATGCTTGAAATTGAACAAGGAACACTCTGTCGAATTCAAATAGCCACAACTTTTGACTTGGATCTCTGATTGAGGTCCATAATATATCGTGACACTTCAAATTGAACAAGGAACACTCTACCAAATTAAAACGACCATAACTTTTGACTCGGATGTCCGATTAAGGCCCATAATATATCGTGATGCTTCAAATTGAACAAGGAACACTCTGCCAAATTCAAACTGCCATATCTTTTGACTCAGATGTCCAATTGATGCCCGTAATATATTGCGATGCTTAAAATTAAACAAGTAACAATGTGCACAATTCAACTGCCCATAACTTTTGACTCGGATGTTCGATTAAGGCACGAAATACATCGTGAAGCTTGAAATTGAGCAAGGAACAACATGTCAGTTTTAAAAAGTTATAACTTTTAACTTAGATGTCTGATTAAGGTCTGTAAAATGTTGTGACACTTCAACTTGAACAAGGAAGACTCTGCCAAATTCCAACAACTATAACTTTTGACTCGGATGTTCGATTGAGGCATGTAATATATTATGACGCTTAGAATGGAACAAGGAACATTCTGCCGAATTCAAAGAGCTATAACTTTTGACTCAAATGTCCGATTGAGGCTTGTAATATATCGTGACGCTCCAAATTTCGCAAGGAACACTCTGCCAAATTCAAATTACCATAACTTTTGACCCGGATGTTCGATTAAGGCCTGTAATATATCATGACACTTGAAATTGAACAAGGAACACTCTGCCAAATTCAAACAGCCATAACTCTTGACTGGAATGTCCAATTGAGGTTGGTAATATATCGTGACGCTTGAAATTGAACAAGGAGCACTCTAACAAACTCAAACTGCCAGAACTTTTTACTCGGGTGTTTGATTGAGGCATGTAGTATATCGTGACGCTCGAAATTGAACAAGGAACACTCTCCCAAATTCAAACGGCCATAACTCTTGACTTGAATGTCCTATTGAGGTTCGTAATCTATGATGACGCTTTAAATTGAACAAGGAACACTGCCAAATTTATACTGTCATAACTTTTGACTTGGATGTCTGATTGAGACCTGTAATATATAGTGACGCTTGAAATTGAAGAAGGAACACTACCAAATTCAAATGGCCATAACTCTTGACGCGAATGTCCAATTGAGGTCTGTAATATATCGTGACGCTTCAAATTGAACAAGGAACAGTGCCAAATTTAAACTATCATAACTTTTGACCAGGATGTCCGATTGAGGCCTATAATATATCGTGAGGCTTGAAATTGAACAAGGAACACTCTGCCAAATTCAAACGGCCATAACTTTTGACTCGATTGTTTGATTGGGCCCCGTAATATATCGTGACGTTTGGATTGGAACAAGGAACACTCTGCCAAATTTCAACAGCCATAACTTTTGACCTGGATATCCGGTTAAGGAGAGTAATATATAATGACGCTTCAGATTGAAGAAAGAAGACATTTCTTCCAAATTGAAACAACCATAACTTTTGACTCGGGTGTTCGATTGAGGCCTGTAATATATTGTCATGCTTGGAGTGGAACAAAGAACACTCTGCCGAATTCAAACAACCATAACTTTGGACTCGGATGTCCGATTGAGGTCCTGAATATATCGTGATGCTTGGAATTGAACAAGGAACACACTGCCAAATTCAAACGGCCAAAACTTTTGACTCAAATGTCCAATTGAGGTTCATAATATATCATGACGCTTCAAATTGAACAAGGAACACTTTGTCAAATTCAAACTGCCATAACTTTTGACCCTGATGTCCGATTGAGGTTCGTAATATATCGTCACGCTTCAAATTTAACAAAGAACACTACCAAATTCAAATTGCCATAACTTTTGACCCTGATATCCGATTGAGGCCCGTAATATATACTGACGCTTCAAATTGAAGAAGGAAGGCATTATTTCAAATCCAAACGACCCTAACTTTTGACTTGGATGTTCGATTGAGGCCCGCAATATATCGTGACGCTTGGAATGGAACAAGGAACACTTTGCCAAATTCAAACAACCAAACTGTTCACCCGGATGTTCGATTGAGGCCTGTAATATATATCGACGCTTGAAATTGAATAAGAAACACTCTGTCAAATTCAAGTTGCCATAACTTTTACTATGATATCCGATTGAGGGATGTAAAATATAATGACTCCTGAAATTGAACAAGGAACACTGCCAAGTTCAAACTGTCGTAACTTTTTACTCGGATGTTCGATTGAGGCCTGTAGTATATCATGACGCTTGAAATTGGACAAGGAACACGCTGCTGAATTCAAACAGGCATAACATTTGACAGGGATATCTGATTGAGGTTCGTAATATATCGTGACGTTTCAAATTGAACAAGGAAGACAATCTTCCAAATTCAAACAGCCGTAACTTTTGACTCGGATGTTCGATTGAGGACCGTAATATATCGTGATGCTTGGAATGGAACAAGAAACACTCTGCCGAATTCAAACGACCATAAATTTTGACTCGTATGTCCGATTGAGGTCCGTAATACATCGTTATTCTTCGAATATCACAAGGAACACTCTGCCAAATTCAAGCAGCCTTAACTTTTGACTCATATGTCTGATTGAGGCCCGTAATATATCGTGACACTTGGAATGGAAATGGGAACACTCTGCCGAATTCAAAGAGCCATAACTTTTGACTCGGATGTCCGCTTGAGGCTTGTAATATATCGTGACGCTCCAAATTTAACAAGATAAAGATCTTTCCCTTGACAACATAATTGGGGAAGTATCCAAGGGAGTTTCTACTAGATCCTCTTTAAAAAATCTTTGTTGTAATATGGCTTTTGTTTCACAAATTGAACCAAAAAGCATTAATCAAGCTTTGCTGGATGAACATTGGTTGATTAGAAGCCATTAGGTTGTTACTTTCATATGCTTGTTTCATGAATTTTAAATTGTTTCAAATGGATGTTAAAAATGCATTTTTAAATGGCTACATTGGGGAAGAAATATATGTAGACCAACCTCCTAGATTCATTGATTATGAACATCCTAACCATGTTTTCAAATTAAGAAAAGCTTTATATGGTTTGAAACAAGCACCAAGGTCTTGGTATGAAAGATTGAGCAAATTTCTGCTTGACCAATCTTTCACAAGAGGTGAAGTTGACAAAACTTTGTTCATCAAGAAAAGAGGAAATGATATCTTGCTGGTTCAAATTTATGTGGATGACATTATATTTGGTTCAACTAATCAATCTATGTGTAGAGAATTTTCTGCCTCAATGCAGAGTGAGTTTGAGATGTCAATGATGGGGGAGGTTACATTCTTTCTAGGACTACAAGTCAAGCAATTGAAGAATGGAACTTTCCTTAGTCAAGCCAAGTATTGTCTGGAAATGATCAAGTTTGAAATGGAAAATAGCAAGGATGCTGCAACACCAATGGCTACATCTACCTATCTTAATTCAGATGATAAAGGAAAAAGTGTTGATGAGTCAAAATACAGGGAATGATTTGATCTTTGTTATACTTAACTGCAAGTAGACAGAACATTATGTTAAGTGTATGCTTGTGTGCTAGATACCAAGCAAATCCCAAAGAGTCTCATCTATCTGCAGTCAAGAGGATCCTCAAATATCTCAAGTCTACACCAAGAGTAGGACTTTAGTATCCAAAAGGTACATCTATCAGGTTAGTTGGATATTCTAATTCTGATTAGGCAGGGTGCAAATTTGATAGGAAAAGTAATAGTGGTACATGCCACTTGTTGGGAAGTTCTTTGATTTCTTGGCATTGCAAGAAGTAATCATGTGTTGCCTTATCTACTACTAAAGTTGAATACATTTCTGTCGGAAGCTGCTGCGCACAAAGTCTTTGGTTGAAGCAAAACTTCAAGACTTTGGTGTTGAGATACAAGAGATATCCTTGCTATGTGATAACACTAGTGCCATCAACATATCTAAAAATCCGATTATGCACTCAAGGCCCAAACACATTGAGATAAGACATCACTTTATCAGAGATCATATCCAAAAGGGTAACATCAAAATTGAGTTTGTTGAAACTAACAATCAATTAGTTGATATTTTCACAAAACCTTTGGCTAGAGATAGATTCTTTACACTTAGAAACATGCTAGGAATCCTTGATGAATCTAGTGTTTGCTAGCATGCTGTTTATGTGCTCATCTACATGATATTTCATCACTAATTGGCTATTCATCTCAAAATATTGCAAATTTGAAATGTGTTGCATAATTACTGTTCAATATGATATTTTGACTGTAATAATCGATTAAGCCTCGTTATAATCGATTAAATGTGCTTTAAAAGATTTTTTAGAATGAAAATTGAACTTATGTAATCGATTACCATGGCGGAATAATCAATTATTTTTGTTTAAAATGATTTCAAAAAATAAGTCTCACTAGAATAATTGATTATGACATCGAATTAATCGATTACACAAGAGAAAAAAAATCTTTTAAAACTTCACATTTCACTGGAATGATCGATTACGACATGATAGTAATTGATTACACAAATAGAAAAATGTTTGAAAGCTTGAAACTTCACTGGATTTAATCGATTGCATAGTATCGTAATCGATTACACTTATCTTCCTGAAATGAAACATTCACTGGTTTAATCAATTACTCTTCGAGTTAATCAATTACAACCTTTGCAGAAACCATTTTTGCTTACGAATTAATCGATTACGAGCTTATGTAATCGATTATTCATGGAGTTACTGCAAAATCTGCAAGATTTCTTGGAAATTGAAACTGTCCAACTGCCACCAAATTCAAAAATTTGAATCATCTGAGCCTTTATGTTATTGGGTTAATTCAAAATGACATTTACACTTTCAAATTTCAAACTTTGGAGCCCAAAATTTTCTATAAATACAGCCTTTGCTGAAGCAAGGAATCACACCATTCTCTTCTTCAACCTTAAGCTTTGCTGTGTTTCTAGTTTTTTTTTTCTTCTTCTGAGTCTAGAAACCCTGTCTAGATAATTCTCATTCCTATATTCATTATGTCTGCCCCTAAGAGATCAAAAACCTCTAAGAGAAAGAGTGCTGAAACCTCTAACCCTGTTGTGAATAGGTTAGATCATTGGTTTCCTAGTGAGCGTGAGAAAATGAATTACCTACAGTTTAATGCCACTAAACTCATTTGCCCACCTAAACATCTTGACCTTGCATGGTTTAATAGAGAACGCTTTCAATTCCATGCTATGATTGAAGCCAGGATTGAAGAAATTTGTTGAGATGAAGGGTACTTTTTACCCTAAGTTAGTAAAGGTGTTTTACACCTATGCTAAAGCATCTATGGATGGGACTATCCTATCTCAAGTTAATGGGGTGGCCATGAAAATCACTCCTGAGGTTTGGCAAGAAGTGGCTGGTATTTCCTTTGAAGGTGAAAGGAAATTTGAGGAGGAGGCTGAGGACTACAATAGGGTGGAGACCTATAGAGGGATGTTTCTGGACCCTCAAATGAGGCTGAAGCTGAGGCTTAGAACTGGTCCTATGACTCATGAAGATAGACTTCTTCATTATATAATCACCTACATATTGACTCCTAGGTCCACAAATCATGCCCAAGCCACAGATGATGACATACAGCTTGTGTATGGTATGAAGAATTCCATTCAGATGATTTGGAACCTTATCATTGAGGAAACTATGCTAACAGCCAAGAGATTGGTTAATTATCCATTTCCATATGCTGTTTTAGTATCCAGATTCATTGATTACTTTAAGATAGATGTCTCTTGACAACACTAACTCCAGCAACAGTCTCATTAAAGAGAAGCATCTTAACAAGCTTGGGATGATCAAGACCCCTTATGGATGGCAGATGGTTGGTCAACAAATCCCTCCTGCTGGTGCTGAAGAAGAAGGAGATGAAGAAGAAGAAGCTGAAGGCCCTGCTGAATCATCTTACAGTCCTTTTGAATCCCTCATGATTCAAAAGATGGATGCTTTACTGTCTCTACATCATGAGCACAGGACTGAGACTAATTCATTGTTGGAAGAGATGAAATCTAGACCTGAAAACATAGAGGCTAGGCTTGTTCTTGATGACTTTGATAAAGTAGCTTAGGTTGCTTATGTTTTCTTTCCAATTTCTGATTATGTTATGCTTTGGTTTATGTTTTTCTAGTTTTGAATTGCAATTGATTATTGTACTGCATTTTTATTTACATTAATACAAGTTGAGTTCTCTTTTTATTTCCTTGTTCTCTCTATAAAAATTACTTTTGTCTTTGATAAGCCAAATAGGGGGAGAAATAATTAGAAGATAATTACGAGTTTAATGGAAGAAATAATGGTGCATGTATGCTCTGTTTTTTTTTTGTTTTGTTTTGTAAAATCTACCCAAGTCAGGGGAAGCATATTTAAGGAATGACTTGTGCTTATGCAAACAGTATGCTTAACACTTATTCTTGCAAAAAGCTAACTTGATTTCAGGATAATTCTCCTATCTTTCATCCCTAAAAAGCAATTAAAGATTAGACAAATGGACAATTGATATTTGGCATGCTCAAAGCCAAACAGGGGGAGATTGTTGGATATAGGGGAAGTTGCAAAAAGATTAAAGCAAGGATGGCTTGGTATATTAGCTTTTTACATGCCCAATCAATTTGAAGGCATTTGTAATTTGGCTAAGTGGTTCAAGTGCATTGCCTTGTGATCCTTTCATTGCATTTGCATTCTCATCCGCATGCATACATGTTTTTGGTTAAAGTACTAAAGCTGTTCAAATGATTTTACAAGAATCCAAGTACTCATGGTTAAGTTTTTGAAAAATGAAAACTTACTATTTTAATTGATTACACAGTGTTTTAATCGATTAAATGCTTTTGTAGTAAATTTGGAAAAGCCACGAAGAACATATTAATCAATTACAGGCTTCTTGTAAT
This sequence comes from Glycine latifolia, assembly GCA_013407115.1. Classification (NCBI taxonomy): domain Eukaryota; kingdom Viridiplantae; phylum Streptophyta; class Magnoliopsida; order Fabales; family Fabaceae; genus Glycine; species Glycine latifolia. The sequence continues at coordinate 127,344 of QARZ01040992.1, forward strand.
CGATTACATAGTGCAATATGAAAATCATGCATCACTGCTTTAATCGATTACCATGTTATGTAATCGATTATCTTAGTTCTTTAGTCTTGATGCATTACTGGTATAATCGATTACCACAATTAGTAATCGATTACACATGCTTATTTAATATTTTGAGCTTTACTGGTTTAATCGATTACCAGTCTGATGTAATCGATTATCACACCTTATTTCACATACATGAAGACTGCTTTAATCGATTATCTTGTTCATGAAAACTTTTCCAGAAAGCTCAAGAACATATTAATCGATTATCTGGTATTTTAATCGATTACATATGGTAAAATAATCGATTATACTATTGTTTTAATTGATTATTGTCAGTTAAATCAGTTTTATATAAAGCTTTATGGGTCTGCTCTTTATAAATAGACCTTGAACGAATTATTCTGAGCATATGAGTGACTTACCCAAAAGATACTAAGCTTTCTAAAGTGTCCAAGATACTGATTTGTTCTGAGTGTGAAACACATCTTGAGAGATCAAGATTTCTTAGTTTTTGAAAAGATGTGTTAAAGAAGAGAAGGTTTCTCAAGAGTTTTGATTCTGAGCTTTGAATTTCATTCAACCTGATTGATTGGTAACTTCATTCATTCATTCATACATTGAAGGATCACATGTTGTGTCTCTCTTGAATCTTTCTGTGTATCAAAATTATGTTGTGATATATCAAATTGTTTCTTTTCAAACTTTCTAGAGTAGGGTTCTCTAGGGTTGAAGATCTGAGTAGGGTTTTCAGAATCTTTGTGATTTGTTTTCTAATAGTATTTTAGAATTCAGATTCTTTATCTAGGGTTGATAAAGATAATCACTTGTAAATTTCTTGTAAAAGATATTTTGATATAGTGAAAACTCTAACTTAGTGTTGGTTGGAAGACACTGGATGTAGCCTCAATATTAGTGAGGTGAACTAGTATAAATTGCTGAGTCTTTTGTTCTCATTTTGTGTATCTTTCATTGCTTGTATTTGGGTAATCAAAATATTATTAGCAAATAAAATATTTCTGTCATTACATGCATATCAAGGTTGATCTTGATTGAAAGAAAAGTTCTGGTTTTTCAAAAGGTGTTTAAGTGATACGATCCAGATTTCAAATTCCGCAAATTGTTTAGAAAAAATTTAAATATCTGTTTTAAACCAATTCACCCCCCTCTTAGTTTATTTGTAGTGTGTTTATTGTGTTTTCAATTGGTATCAAGAGCTGGTTCTTGAAAGTTATCACTTTCTTTTCAAAGAAAATGAATACTACTCAAATAACTTTTAGAGAGAGAGCTTCTCTCAATTGTCCACCAATGTTTGAGGGTAAGCATTTTAGTTATTGGAAAAATCGTATGCAAATTTTCATTCAATCCAATGATCCTGGTGCATGTAATGCTATTGAAAAAGGACTTTTGGTTCCAATGAAAACTGTTGATAATAATTTGATTCCCAAAGAACCGGATGAAATAACAGATGCTAAAAAAAGAGTTGTGCAATATGATTTTAAAGCTAAAAACATGATTACATCTGCTCTTTCTTCTGATGAATTCTTTAGAACTGTGAGATGTAGAAGCGCAAAAGAAATGTGGGAAATGTTAGAGGTAACTCATGAAGGAACAATTGAAGTAAGGAGATCAATGAAGCATGCCTTGATTCATGAGTATGAAATGTTCAAGATGAGCAATACTGAAAACATATCTCAGCTGCAAACAAGGTTCACTCACATTGTCAACCATCTTCTTGGCCTTGGAAAGACTTTTGATGTTGAAGAATTAAACATCAAAATACTAAAGTGTCTAACAAGACCATGGCAACCAAAAGTAACAGCAATCAAGGAATCCAAAGTTTGTCCAAAATGTCCATGGCTGCACTTTTTGGTAAGCTTCTTGAGTATGAACTTGAAATGTCACAATTAACCAATGCAGAAGATGCAGATAAGAAACATAAAAGTATAGCCTTGAAAGCTGCATCCTCTAAAGTGGAAAATGAAGAAGACTCAAGTAAAGAAGATGAAGATGACAATATGAATCTTATTGTTAAAAAGTTCAGCAAATTCATGAGAAGAAAACAGAACAAAAAGTTCACTAAGTTCAACAAGAAAAATGACAACATCAACAACAACACATCTACCAACTTCACTTGCTTTGAATGTGGAAAGCCTGGACACATTAAATCTGAATGTCCAATCTTTTTGAAGAAGCAACAAGGTCCGTAATATATCGTGATGCTTGAAATTGTACAAAGAACACTTTGCTGAATTCAAACGGCCATAACTTTCGACTCAAATGTTCGATTGAGGTCCGTAATATATCGTGACACTTCAAATTTAACAACGAAAACTCTGCCAAATTCAAACTGCCATAACTTTTGACCTGGATGTCTGATTGAGGCCCGAAATACATCGTGAAGCTTAAAATTGTATAAGGAATACTCTCCCAATTTTAAACTGCCATAACTTTTGATCCAGATGTCCGATTGAGGCCCGTAACATATCGTGACGCTTGAAATTGAACGAGGAACACTCTTCCAAATTTAAACCGCCATAACTTTTGATCCAGATGTCCAATTGAGGCCCGTAATATATCATGATGCTTGAAATTGAACAAGGAATACTCTGCCAATTTTGAACGACCATAACTTTTGATCCAGATATCCGATTGAGGCTCCTAATATATCATGAGGCTTGAAATTGAACAAGGAACACTCTGCCAATTTTAAACGGCCATAACTTTTGATCCAGATGTGTGATTGAGACCCGTAATATATTGTGACGCTTGAAATTGAACAAGGAACACTTTACAAAATTCAAACGGCCTTTACTTTTTACTCGGATGTCCGATTGATGTCCTTAATATATTGTGCCACTTGGAATTAAACAAGGAACACACTACCACGTTCAAATACTCGTAACTTTTGACTCGAATGTTCGATTGAGGCCTGTAGTAAATCGTGACACTTGAAATTAAATAAGCAAAACTCTACCAAATTCAAACGGCCATAACTCTTGACTCGAATGTCTGATTAAGGTCCATAATATATTGTGACGCTTCAAATTGAACAAGGAACACTCTGCCAAATTGAAACTCCATAAATTTTGACCCTGATGTCCGATCGAAGCCCGTAATATATCGTGACGCTTGAAATTGAACAACGAACACTCTACCGAATTCAAACGTCCATAACTTTAGACTCGAATGTTCAATTGAGGTCCGTAATATATCGTGACACTTCAAATTTAACAAGGAAGACTCTTCCAAATTCAAACTTCCATAACTTTAGACCCAGATGTCTGATTGATGCCCGAAATACATCGTGAGCTTCAAATTGAACAAGCAACACTTTGCAAAATTTAAACTACCATCACTTTTGATCCAGATGTCCGATTGAGGCTCGTAATATATCGTAACGCTTCAAATTGATCAAAGAAAATTCTTCCAAATTTAAACTGCCATAACTTTTGACCGAGATGTCCAATTGAGGCCCGTCATATATCGTGACGCTTGAAATTGAACAAGAAACACACTGCCAAATTCAAATGGCTATAACATTTGACTCAGATGTCCGATTGAGGACTCTACTATATCGTAACGCTTGAAATTGTACAAGGAACACTCTGCCAAATTCAAACAGCCATAACTTTTGACTCGAATGTCCGATTGAGCTCCGTAATATATCGTGACAATTCAAATTGAACAACGAACACTTTGCCAAATTCCAACTACCATAACTTTTGACCCGGATGTCTAATTGAGGCTCGTAATATATCGTGAAGCTTGAAATTTAACAAGGAACACTCTGCCAAATTCAAACGGTCATAAATTTTGACTCGGATGTCTGATTTAGGACTGTACTATATCGTGACGCTTGAAATTGAACAAGAAACACTTTGCCAAATTCAAACGACCATAACTATTTAGTCTAATGTCCGATTCAGGTTCGTAATATATCGTGACGCTTCAAATTAAACAAGGAACATATTGCCAAATTTAAACTGCCATAACGTTTGACCCGTATGTCCGATTAAAGCCAAAATTATACAATGACGCTTCAAATTGAGGAAGGAAGGCATTCTTCCAAATTTAAATGACTGTAACTTTTGACTCGGATATTCGATTGAGGCCTATAGTATATCGTCATGTTTCAAATTCAACAAGGAATAATAAAAAATTTAATTTGTCATAACTTTAGACGTAGATATCCGATTGAGGCCCGTAATATATCGTGACGCTTGAAATTGAACAAGGAACACTCTGGCAAATTCAAACGGCCATAACTTTTGTTTTGAATGTCCGATTGAGGCCCATCATATATAATGAGGCTTCAAATTGAAGAAAGAAGACCTTCATGCAAATTCAAACGATCGTAACTTTTGATTAAGATGTTCGATTGAGGCTCGTAACATATTGTGACGCTTGAAATTGAACAAGGAGCACTGCCAAATTCAAACGGGCATAACTTTTGACTCGGATGTCCAATTAAGCTCGTCATATATAATGACGCTTCAAATTGAAGAAGGAAGACACTCATCCAAATTCAAATGACCGTAACTTTTGACTCAGATGTTCGATTGAGGCCTGTAATATATCGCGATGCTTGAAATTGAACAAGGAACACTCTGCCAAATTCAAATGGCCATAACTCTTGACTTTAATGTCCGATTGAGGCCCGTAATATATCGTGACACTTGAAATTGCACAAGGAACACTCTACCAAATTCAAATGGCTATAACTTTTGACTCAGATGTCTAATTGAGGCCCGTCATATATAATGACGCTTCAAATTGAAGAAGGAAGACATTCATCCAAATTCAAACGACTATAACTTTTGACTCAGATGTTCGATTGAGGCTAGTCATATATCGCGATGCTTGAAATTGAACAAGGAACACTCTACCAAATTCAAACGGCCATAACTTTTGACTTGAAAGTCCGATTGGGGCCCGTAATATATCGTGACGCTTGAAATTGCACAAGGAACACTCTATTGAATTCAAACGGCCATAACTTTTGATCTAGTTACCCGATTGAGGCACGTAATATATGGTAACGCTTGAAATTGAACAAGGAACACTTTGCCAAATTGAAACGGTCATAACTCTTGACTCAAATGTCCGACTCAGGCCCACCATATATAATGACGCTAAAAATTGAAGAAGGAAGACATTCATCCAAATTCAAATGACCCGAATATTTGGCTCAAATGTTCGATTGAGGCCCATAATATATCGTCACGCTTGGAATTATACAAGGTACACTCTGCCGAATTCAAACAGCCATAACTTTTGACTCGAATGTCTGATTGAGGTCCTTAATATATGTGACTCTTGGAAATGAACAAGGAACAAATTGCCAAGTTTAAACAGCCGTAACTTGTGACTCGGATTTTTGATTGAGGCCTATGGTATATCGTGACACTTTAAATTGAACAAGAAACACTCTGCCAAATTCAAACTACCATAACTTTTGACCCTGATGTCCGATTAAGGCCCGTAATATATAATGACGCTTCCAACTAAAGAAGGAATACATTCTTCCAAATTCAAATAATCGTTACTTTTGACTCGGATGTTTGATTGAGGCCTATAGTATATCGTCACGCTTGAAATTGTAGAAGGAACACTCTACCAAATTCAAACGGCCATAACTCTTGACTTGAACGTCCGATTGAGGCCTGTAATATATCGTGACGCTTGAAATTGAACCAAGAACACTTTGCCAAATTCGAAAGGCCATCGCTTTTGACTCAAATGTCTGATTGAGTCCTTTTGAAATTGAACAAGAAACACTCTGCCGAATTCAAACTGTCATAACTTTTGACCCTGATGTTCGATTAAGGCCCGTAATATATAATGACGCTTCAAATTGAAGAAGTAAAACATTCTTCCAAATTCAAACGACTATTACTTTTGATTCGGATGTTCGATTGAGGCCTATAGTATATCGTGACGCTTGAAATTGAACAAGGAACACTCTACCAAGTTCAAATGGCCATAACTCTTGACTTGAATGTCCGATTGAGGCCCGTAATATATTGTGATGCCTGCAATTCAACAAGGAACATTCTGCCAAATTCAAACAGCCATAACTTTTGACTTAAATGTCCGCTTGAGGTCCGTAATATATCTTTAGCTTCAAATTGAACAAGGGACACTCTACCGAATTCAAATAGCCATAAAGTTTGATCCAGTTGTCCGATTGAGGCACGTAATATATCATGACGCTTGAAATTGAATAAGTAACACTCTTCCAAATTTAAACCCCCATAAATTTTGATACGGAAGACATTCATCCAAATTCAAACGACCGTAACTTTTGACTCAAATGTTCGATTGAGGCCAATAATATATCTCGACGCTTGAAATTAAACAAGGAACACTATGCCAAATTCAAACAGCTATAACTTCTGACTCAGATGTCCAACTAAGGCCCGTCATATATAATGACGCTTCAAATTGAAGAAGTAATACATCATTCCAAATTCAAACGACCGTAACTTTTGACTTGGATGTTTGATTGAGGCTTGGAATTGAACAAGGAACACTCTGCCGAATTCAAATAGCCATAAGCGTTGACTCAAATGTTCGATTGAGGTCCTTAATATTTCGTGACACTTTGAATTGAACAAGGAACACATTGCCAAGTTCAAACACCCATCACTTTTGACTCAGATTTTTGATTGAGGCCTGTAGTATATCGTGACGCTTTAAATTGAACAAGGAACGCTTTGCCAAATTCAAACAGCCATTACTGTTGACTCAAATGTCCGATTGAGGTCCGTAATATATCGTGATGCTTCAAATTGAACAAGGAACGTTGTGTTAAATTCAAACTGCCATAACTTTTGACCCTGATGTCCAATTAAGGCCTGTCATATATAATGACACTTGAAAATTAAAGAAGGAAGACATTCATCCAAATTCAAAAGACCGTAACTTTTGACCCGGATGGTCGGTTGAAGCCCATAATATATCGGGACACTTGAAATTGAACAAGGAACACTTTGCCAAATTCAAACAACCATAACTCTTGCTCGAATATCTGATTGAGACCCATCATATATAATGATGCTTCAAATTGAACAATGAATACATTATTCCAAATTCAAACGACCATCACATTTGACTTGAATGTTCGATTAAGGGCCGTAATATATCGTGAAGCTTGTAATTGAAAAAGGAACACTCTGTCGAATTCAAACAACCATAACTTTTGACCCGGATGTCTGATTGAGGCCCGTAATATATCGTGAAGCTTCAAATTGAACAAGAAACACTCTTCCAAATTTAAATTGCCATAACTTTTGATCCGGATGTTAGATTGAGGCCCGTAATATAACGTGGCGCTTGAAATTGAGAAAGGAACACTCTGCCAAATTCAAACGGCTATAAATTTTGACTCGGATGTCTGATTGATGTCCTTAATATATCATGACACTTCAAATTTAACAAGGAACACTCTGCCATATTCAAACTCCCTTAACTTTTGATTGGAATGTCTGATTGAGGTCCGTAATATATTGTGACACTTCAAATTAAATAAGGGTCACTCTGCCAAATTCAAACTGCCATAACTTTTTGCCCTGATGTCTGATTGAAGCCCATAATATATCGTGACGCTTGAAATTGAACACGGAACACTGCCAAATTCAAACTACTGTAGCTTTTGACTCGGATGTTAGATTAAGGCCTATACTATATCGTGATGCTTCAAATTGAACAAGGAACACTGCCAATTTTAAACTGTCATAACTTTTGACCCGGATGTTCGACTAAGTCCTGTAATTTATTGTGACGCTTGAAATTGAACAAGGAACGCTCTGCCAAATTCAAATGGCCATAACTCCTTACTCTAAGGTTCGATTGAGGCCTGTCATATATAATCACGCTTCAAATTGACAAATGAAGACATTATTCCAAATTAGAACGACCATAATTGACTCAGATGTTTGATTGAGGCTCGTAATATATCGTAACGATTGGAATTGAACAAAGAACACTCTACCGAATTCAAACAGCCATAACTTTTGACTTGAATGTTCGATTGAGGTCCTTAATATATTGTGACGGTTGGAATTGAACATGGAACACATTGCCAAGTTCAAACACCCGTAACTTTTGACTCGGAATTTCGATTGTGGCCTGTAATATATCGTGACGCTTTAAATTGAAAAACAAACACTCTGCCAAATTCAAACAGCCATAACTGTTAACTCGAATGTCCGATTGAGGTCCGTTATCTATCGTGACTATTAAAATTGAACAAGAAACACTCTGCCGAATTCAAACTGTCATAACTTTTGACCCTGATGTTCGATTAAGGCCCGTAATATATAATGACGCTTCAAATTGAAGAAG
>QARZ01040992.1:170219-183581 GCA_013407115.1 Glycine latifolia
TGACACCTTAGAGCTGTTGAGCTCAAGTTTGCTTCGAGAGAGTGAGCTAAAGGGTTCCCCAACTCGGATGAGCTCGTGCCTTCTCGGGAAAAGAGTCATTGGGTTCCCTAACCCGGATGAGCTCATGCTTCCTCGGGAAGCGAGCCACCAGGTCCTCTACTTGGTCGGGCAATTCTCTTTAGAATTGTTAAGTTCAAGCCTTTTTCCTTCTAAGCTACCGGGTTTCCCTACTCAGAAGAGGCCGCACCTTTTCTCTTAAAACCACCGGGTTCTCCCTTACTCGATTTTCCTTACCCAGACGACCTTGAGTAGGTTGGTAATACTCATACAAACCTGAGTCTTGTATGAGCTATCTGTTATAATCGATTACAACGCTTATATAACCGATTTCATAGTGCCAAGTTCGTCCTTTGGTATTTTATGGAAACCCAAAGAATCCCTTGACCGACCTCTTTTGACCTCGTCCGCTCTTGTCCACCTTTGCCTACCCTTGTTCAACCTTTACCCCTTTTTGACTGCCCTTTATTGACCTTTTTCGACCTTGACCAATCTTATCCGCCTTCATCCGACTTTGTTCAGATTCTTATATCGGGTTAATATAGCTAGGTGCCAACCCGGACACTTAATACTTCACACTGGCTCACTTGGTTGTGGTGTTTGTGGATGATGTGTAAGAGACGTATGTGTCTACTGTGATAATAATTGAGATCGGACTATGTAATGGCTTGAGATGATGTACGCATTGATAACATGGGGGGTGTATGGCAGTATCCTAGCCAGGACGAGTTGTTCCCAAGTCGGACCATACATTGATGGAGCCCATGGTGATCTAAATGCAGATGAATATACATAGATATCCACGGGGGTGTATAGCAATATTCTAGCTAGGGCGAGTTGTTCTCAGGCCGGGCCATACATTGATGGAGCTGTGGTGATATGCTATGTATAGACACGTGAGATGCCGGGACCGAGTGGTAAACCTTGCAAGGACCATGATCAGTGCATCGATGAGCCTATGTTGGGGCGTCCCTCGTTTGGGGCGGTATGATAATGTGACACTTAGATTGTCTTCCTTAACTGATGTTATCTTTTGCTTGTTATTTTACATAATGAACTCACATTTGCTTTGTTGTACCAGGTGGTTTGGTACCTGTGATGATCGCGAACCATGTTTGTGTGAGCAGAGGGAAAGCAGTAGGTGGCCAAGAATATGACCATTTTTTGTTGGAGCCGCCGAGTAGTCGGGATGTCGATGGACTAGATCCTGGGCAGGAGTTGTGTTTTGCTAATCACACCCCTTGTTTTGATGGATATACCTCAGTGTTTTGCTAATTATACCCCAATGTTTAATTTCTTGCTTCCTTGTAAAATACTTGTACATTTTAGACATGGATATTTGTACTTACAACTAAACCACGTTTTTATTGTGTATATTTATGCAATTGGGATGTTTCATACATGTGTTGTTTATGATTACGATCATTATGTGCTCACGAAAAATTTACTACCATTTTCAGAATCAAATTAAAGAGATCTTCAGTTAAAACATGTTATGGAGTGATTAAGAGTTAGTGATACAGTAGCGACGTGGCGGGTCGTTACACTTTGAATGTGGAAAGCCTGGACACATTAAATCTGAATGTCCAATCTTTTTGAAGAAGCAACAAGGTGAGAGGAAAACAAAGAAAGAAGGGAAATCAAAGAAGGCATATATAGCATGAGAAGACAATGATTCAACAACCTCCAAATCATCAAGTGAGAATGAAGAAGCAAATGTTTGTTTCACATCCACTTTAAATGATGATGAAGATTTCTCAAGTGCTGAATCTGAGGTAAATTCTGAATATGATAATATTGTTGATGCTTTCCATGAGATGCATGAAGAGGCTCAAAGGCTTGCACAAATCAATAATAGGCTAAAAGGTAATCTCAAATGGCATGTTACCAAAATTGCTAAATTGCAATCTGAACTGTTGAAATAAGCTAATGAAAAACTTATTTCAAGTTACAATGCTAATGGATGTTTATGTGCCTTATTAATTTCAAATGTCAATAAATGCAATCTTTCACAAAAAGAATTTGATGATTACAAAAAGAGTCAAGGTGAAAAGTACATGCTTTTACTTTCTGAAAATTCTTACTTGGTTGATCTTTTGAAAAGACTCTATAGAGGAAAATGTAGTTTTAACCAAGTGCTTAGTGTTCAAAAGTATGCTGGAGATACTTCTGGTTTGGGTTACAAACATGGATCAAAATCTTTTGGAAAAACAAAGTTTGTACCACCAAAATAGAAATATCAAAGAAGCTTTTCAAAAACCAAGTATCATTATTTGACTCATTTTGAAAAAGCATCAAAATCTATTACTTGCAATTATTGCATGAAGAAAGGTCATACATCTATTAGGTGCTCTGCTAGGAGATACTATGTGCCTAATGGTGAATGCATTTGGGTGCCTAAGAGAAAAAGGATACAACCAAGAGGAAGACTATAATGAAACTTATGCTTCAGTTGCTAGATTAGAAGCCATTTGGTTGTTACTTGCATATGCTTACTTAATGAACTTTAAATTGTTTCAAATGGATGTGAAAAGTTCATTTTTAAATGGCTACATTAAGGAAGAAATATATGTAGATCAACCTCCTGGATTTACTGATTACAAACATCCTAATCATGTTTTCAAATTAAGAAAAGCTTTATATGGTTTGAAACAAGCACCAAGATCTTGGTATGAGAGATTAAGCAAATTTTTGCTTAACCAATCTTTCACAAGAGGTGAAGTTGACAAAACCTTGTTCATCAAGAAAAGAGGAAATGATATCTTGTTGGTTCAAATCTATGTGATTGACATTATATTTGGTTCAACTAATCAATCTATGTGCAGAGAATTTTCTGTCTCAATGCAGAGTGAGTTTGAGATGTCAATGATGGGAGAGCTCACATTCTTTCTAGGACTACAAGTCAAGCAATTGAAGAATGAAACTTTCCTTAGTCCAGTCAAGTATTGTCTGGAAATGATCAAGAAGTTTGAAATGGAAAATAGCAAGGATGCTGCAACACCAATGGCAACATCTACCTATCTTGATTCAGATGGCAAAGGAAAAAGTGTTGATGAGTCTAAATACAGGGGAATGATTGGATCTTTGTTATACTTAACTTCAAGTAGACCTAACATTATGTTAAGTGTATGCTTGTGTTCTAGATACCAAGCAAATCCCAAAGAGTCTCATCTATCTGCAATCAAGAGGATTCTCAAATATCTCAAGTCTACACCAAGAGTAGGACTTTGGTATCCAAAAGGTACATCTATCAGATTAATTGGATATTCTGATTCTGATTTTGCGGGGTGCAAATCGGATAGGAAGAGTACTAGTGGGACATGCCACTTGTGGGGAAGCTCTTTGATTTTTTGGCACTGTAAGAAGCAATCATGTGTTGCCTTATCTACTGCTGAAGCTAAATACATTTTTGCTGGAAGCTGTTGTACACAAAGTCGTTGGTTGAAGCAACAACTTCAAGACTTTGGTGTTGAGATATAGGAGATACCCTTGTTGTGTGATAACACGAGTGCCATCAACATATCCAAAAATCTGATCATGCATTCAAGGACCAAACACATTGAGATAAGACATCACTTTATCAGAGATCATATCCAAAAGGGTAACATCAAAATTGAGTTTGTTGAAACTAACAATCAATTAGCTAATATTTTCACAAAACCTTTGGCTAGAGATAGATTCTTTACACTTAGAAACATGCTAGGAATTCTTGATGAGTCTAGTGTTTGCTAGCATGCTTGATATGCTGTTAGCATATGATAGTTTTTAGGGTTAATTGATTAATGATTTATTCAATAATTAGTAATATAGGCTAGAATTTGTCGAGTTGTTTAATTAATTGTTATTTATCTTAATTATGAGTTTTTTGTTATTTAGGAACCAACAAGAGAGGAAAAAAAGCAAAAAGAAGCAATAGGTGTTCTCGACCAACTCACCAGTCACCGCGCCACTCGCGCCAGCTGCTAAGGCCAACTCTTTAAACTCGAATAAGCCACGCTATCAGCGTGAATACCCACGCGAGTAATGCCAGATTATCAAAGATTAACTCCTTAGCTCGAACAATCCGCGCCATCCGCGCCACTTCCCACACGAGTCGCGCCAAGTTATCAAAATCAAACATTAAGTTCGAATATCCCACGCGATCAGCGTGGGACCTCGCGCTGGTAGTGCCAGAATGTTAGGAAGAACATTTAATTCGAACATCTCATGCGATTAGTGTGAGATGCCACGCGATTAGCGCCACAGTTACGCTGTTTCTTGATTTAAGTGATTTTGCACTGAAATAGCTTTGGAAAAAGAGCTTTCTTACCTGAATTAAATATATGAACGTGTGGGAGATAAAAGAAGGACACTTTTTGGCACATAATACACAGAGAAACACAGAGGAGAAAGTAGAGAGAAGATTAAAGGCAGAGATTGAAGGAAGATTGAGATTTTGGTAATGCTTCTACTGTATTTCTTGAGGTTAGAGATGAATATGTCTGGCTAAACTTTCTTATTATGGTTAGAGCCAGAACCAATGTGAACTCCTCTGTAACTTGATTGGTATTAATATGAAATTCTGATAATTGCTTTATTTTACTCTGTTCTTCATTGTATTATTCTTTAGTGGATTTGGCCATTCTATTAAAGTGCTGAGAGTTAGAATTTGCAATAGGGATATTGGGACTCTAATTTATGAAAGGAGTAAGATAACAGTTTTTACATTGCCTAGGGATAGGTAGTGAAATTAATAACTAGTCCAAGTATGGAAGGTAGTGAACAAAGGGGAATGTGCTTTGGCCACAATTATTTCTCATCACTGCATAAAGATTAATTTAAATTCACTTTTTAATTCTCGTAATTTTCTGTCATTATTTAAATTATGTAATTCACAAAACACAACCATACTCTCTTCAAACTTATTAATTTTCTTCCAATTTCTGAGATAGTAAGTTACGATAAGATTGCATTCAATCCCTGTGGAGACGATACTTTACTTACTCACTTTATTACTTGAAACGAACAGTACACTTGCCGAGCGTGCAACAATGCTGTTTATGTGCTCATTTACATGATTAATTGGCTTTTCATCTCAAATGATAGAAATTTGAAATTTGCTGCATAATCACTGTTGAATATGATATATTGACTGTTATGATCGATTAAGCATCTTAATAATCGATTATTTGATCCTTAAATGCCTTTTAGAAACAAAATTGAGCTTATGTAATCGATTACCATGTCGGAATAATCGATTATTCTTTGTGTAAAATGACTTCATAAAATAAGTTTCATTGGTATAATCGATTACGACATCGAATTAATCAATTACAGAAGAGGAAAAATCTTTTAAAACTTGACATTTCACTGGAATAATCGATTACGACAAGATAGTAATCGATTACACAAGCAAAAAAATCTTTGAAAGCATGAAACTTCACTGGATTAATTGATTACACAGTATCGTAATCGATTACACTTCATCTTCCTGAACAAAAACTTTCACTGGTTTAATCGATTACACTTCGTGTTAATCGATTACAACCCTTTGTAGAGACCATTTTTGCGTACGAATTAATCGATTACGAGCTTATGTAATCGATTATTCATGGAGTTACTGCAAAATCTGCAAGATTTCTTGGAAATTTAAACTGCCCAACTGCCACCAAATTCAAAATTTGAAACTTCTGAGCTTTTATGTTAGTGGGTAAATTTGAAACTACAGTTACACTTTCAAATTTCAAATTTTGGAGCCCAAAATTTCTATAAATACAACCTTTGTGAAAGAAATCATTCACACCATTCTCTTCTTATCTTAAGCCTAGTTGTGCTTTTCTCTTCTTCTAAGTTTAGAAACCCTGCCCATTTAGTTTCTATTCCTATATTCATTATGTCTGCCCCTAAGAGATCAAAAACCTCTAAGAGAAAGAGTGTTGAAACCTCTAACCCTATTGTGGATAGGTTACATCATTGGTTTCCTAGTGAGCGTGAGAAAATGAATTACCTACAGTTTAATGCCACAAAACTCATCTGTCCACCCAAACATCTTGACCTTGCATGGGTTACTAAGGAAGGTTTTCAATTCACTGCTATGATTGAAGCCTAGGGATTGAAGAAATTTGTTGAGATGAAGGGTATTTTTTACCCTGAATTAGTAAAGGTGTTTAACACCTGTGCTAAAGCATCTATGGATGGGACTATCCTATCTCAAGTTAATGGGGTGGCCATGGAAATCACTCCTGAAGTTTGGCAAGAAGTGGTTGGCATTTCCTTTGTAGGTGAAAAGAAATTTGAGGAGGAGGCTGAGGGCTACAATAGGGTGGAGACCTATAGAGGGTTGCTTCTTGACCCTCAAATGAGGCTGAAACTAAGACTTAGCACTGATCCTATGACTCATGAAGATAGACTTATTCATTATATAATCACCTACATCTTGACTCCTAGGTCCACAAATCATGCCCAAGCCACAGATGATGACATACAACTTGTGTATGGTATGAAGAACTCCGTTCAGATCAATTGGATCCTCATCATTGAGGAAACTATGTTGAAAGCTAAAAGATTGGTTAATTATCCATTTCCTTATGCTGCTCTAGTAACCAGATTCATTGATTACTTCAATATAGATGTTTCTAATGAGGTTGTTGACAACACTAACTCCAGCAATAGTCTCATCAAAGAGAAGCATCTTAAGAAGCTTGGGATGGTCCAAACCCCCTATGGATGGCAGATGGCTGGACAACAAAATCCCTCCTAGTGGTGTTGAAGAAGAAGGGGATGAAGAAGAAGAAGTTGAAGGCCCTACACAACCATCTTACAGTCCTTTTGAATCCCTCATGATTCAAAAAATGGATGCTTTATTGTCTCTACACCATGAGCACAGGGCTGAGACTAACTCATCCATGGAAGAGATGAAATCTAGACTTGAAAACATAGAGGCTAGCCTTGTTCTTGATGACTTTGATTATGTTATGCTTTGGTTAATGTTTTTCTATTTAAGTTTAAATTGATTAATGTACTAGATGTTTATTTCCATTAATACAAGTTATGTTCTCTCCTTTTTGTATTCTCCTTGTTTATACTATGAAATTTTTTTTGTCTTGGATAAGCCAAATAGGGGTAGAAATAACTCTGAGTTTAATGGGAAGAATTATTGTGCATGTATGATTTGTTTTTATGCTCTGTTTTTTTGTAAAATCTACCCAAGGCAAGAGGAGCAAATTTAAAGAATGACTTATGCTTATGCAACTTGACACTTGCACTTGGCAAAAAGGCTGGTTTAATTTCAAGATTATTAAGTATGAATCTCCTATCATCCATCTCCCAAAAGCAATTAAAAGCTAAACAAATAGACAATTGCTATTTGGCATGCTCAAAGCCAAAAAGGGGGAGATTGTTGGATTTAGAGAAAGCTGCAAGAAGATTAAAGCAAGGATGAAGTAATTGGCTTGATGTTTTAGCTTTTTACATGCCCAATCAATTTGAAGGCATTTGTAATTTGTCTAAGTGGTTCAAGTTCATTGCCTTATGATTCTTGCATTGCATTTGCATTCTCATTAACATACATACATGTTTTTCATCAAAGTATTAAAGCTATCCAATGATTTTAAAAGAAGCTAAGTTCTCATGGTTATGTTTTTGGAAAAATGAAAACTTACTACTTTAATCGATTACACAATGTTTTTAATCGATTAAAGGCTTTGTTCTAAATCTGGAAAAGCCATCAAGAACATATTAATCGATTACAGGCTTATTGTAATCGATTACATAGTACAATATGAAAATCATGCATCAATGCTATAATCAATTACCATGTTATGTAATTGATTATCTTAGTTCTTTAGTCCATATGCATTACTGGTTTAATCGATTACCACAATCAGTAATCGATTACATAGGTATATTTCATATTTTGAGCTTTACTGCTTTAATCAATTACCAGTTTTATGTAATCGATTATCACAACTTATTTCACTTACATGATGACTGCTTTAATCAATTACATCACGTATTAATCAATTATCTTGTTCATGAAAAGATTTTCAGGAAGCTCAAGAACATATTAATCGATTATATGTTGTTTTAATCAATTACGTATGGTAAAATAATTGATTACACTATCGTTTTAATCGATTATATTCAATTAAATCAATTTCTTTTTAAAGATTTGTGGGTTTGCTCTTTATAAATAGACATTGAACGAATTACTCTGAGTATGTGTGACTTACCCAAAGATTTCTAAGCTTTCTAAGAGCCCAAGATACTGATTTGTTATGAGTGAGAAACACATCTTGTGAGATCAAGATTTCTGATTTTTTTTTTAGATTATGTGTTAAAGAAAAAGGGTTTTTCAAGAGTTTTGATTCTGAGCATTGACTTTCATACAACCTGGATTGATTGGTAACTTCATTCATTCATTCATACATTGAAGGATCACAGGTTGTGTCTCTCTTGAATCTTTCTTTAGAATTCTTCTATGTATTAAAATTCTGCTTTGATATATCAAAGTGATTCTTTCAAGCTTTCTAGAGTAGGGTTCTCTAGGGATAAAGATCTGAGTAGAGTTCTCAGGATATTTGTGATTTGTTTTCTAATAGTGTTTTAGAATTCAGATTCTTTATCTAGGATTGATAAAGATAATCACTTGTAAATTGTTTGTAAAGGATATTTTGATATAATGAAAACTCTAACCTAGTGTTGGTTGGAAGACATTGGATGTAGCCTCCATGTTAGAGAGGTGAACCAAGTTTTAATTTCGCAAATTGCTTTTAAAGAAAATGTTTAAATATCAATTTTAAACCATTCACCCCCCCCCCCCTCTTGCTTTATTTGAAGTGTGTTCATTGTGTTTTCAAACTTTTGACTCGAATGTCCAATTGATGTCCGTAATATATCGTGACGCTTGAAATTGAACAAGGAACACTTTGCCAAATTCAAACGGCCATAACTTTAGACCTAGATGTCCAATTGATGAGGACCAAGAAAAATAAGTGAAGAGTCCAAAGACTAATGAGTAAAGAGCCTAGATACCTCCAATCTTATAAGCATAACTTGAGTTCTGGATGTCCGTTTTAGGCATTCTTTGATGCATTTAAAAGATCTAAAGATTTCCTACAAGTCGTATTTCTAGTCTCAAGTCCTAATTTTGCATCTATGATGATGAAAATGAGACATGAAGTTCAGCACAAATTAGACTTTTTTTAGTATAATTTTTAATAAGGAATATGTTACTCAAGTCCCACATTGGAGAGAAGTAGGAGTGAGACACCATTTGTTGGTTATAAAATAACCACTCATTTGTCTTATGTACTCACCTTTGAATTGAATAAAACTTGCACTTTTAAAAGTGTGTGAGAGGAAGTTCCTCTTGGGTTCTTAATTGGACCAAACATTGGTTCTTATCAAAGGTTCCTATAATCTTTGTGGCGAATCCTCACGGGACTTATCACTTTTCATAAGGTGTGGCGTCTTCTTCCATTTCTTGTCTTTTTCCGCCTTTTTACTTTATTCTATTTTTTTATTTAGCATTTTGTTCATGTTAAATTTGTTATTTCCTTGCACTTTTATTCATATTGTCTTTATCTTTGTTTCTTTTCGTCAAACACTTGGCGTGTGTCTTTTTCTTTTGTTATAACAAGAAGCCTTTTCAAGGACGATCCGTAGAAAAAAAAATGAACTCCTATATTGGTTCATATCATGTAGTATCTTGAGCCCGGATCCTAGAATTGGCCAATTTCTTGTGTTTATGTGTACTGTCCTTTAATTCCTGCCATTTTTTTTCTGTCTTTTGTTCTCGTTCTTTATCATTCTGTTCTTTTATTTCTCGTTCTTAATCATTCTGTTCTTTTACTTCTCGTCCTTTATCATTCTGTTCTTTTATTTCTCGTTCTTTATCATTCTGTTCTTTTACTTCTTGTTGTTTATATTTTGCGCAATTTACAGCTTCATTATATTCTATTGCTGTAACGACATTATGCTGTGCACCTAATTCTAAACTGAACCATTATTGTTCACAATTGGGCATCAATAAAAAAAAAAAAACATTTGTGTTAGTTTGAAAAAAAAGGGGTAGCAAATTATTAAAAAAAAAAAAAAAAAAGCCCAAAAGTGCTTCTTAAAAAAAAAAAATTGCTTCATAAGAGAACCCCTTTGCACTAATTTATTTGACAATTGTGAAAGTTTATTTGTGGTGCTATAACGTTATTCTTTTTGCGCAATTGATTTTTTTCTCTCAGCTCCGTATTGTCTTGTTTGGCCTTCTTATTTTGAGTGTATCTTTCTTTGTTCCCTTTTCTAGTTTGTCTTTTAAAATTCCTTTCGATTGTTGTCTTTGTGGTTTTCCTTTCGTTCAGCAAATCTAGTGAGCAACTCTTGTGAGGATCGCTACAATTTTTATATAAAAAAAAAAAAACACTTTTGATTTTGAAATGCATTTGATCTTGTTAAGAACCTAAAGAGAACTTTGAGTGGTAAAAGGCAAGAGCATTTACATTAAAATCAAAAGCCATTTTCTGAGTCAAAACACGAGTTGTCATTTCTTGAGTGAAACACGTGAGTAGAGTGGTGAGGTCCTATTCATATTTTCCTTATACTACTATATAATGGTTAGTGACTCTAGTACCCCTCCCACCCCTAGAGTTGATGCAATGCAAGCTCGCTTGGACGAGTTAGCCAATCAATTTGCTCAAATCTTAGATCATAATCGGAGAATGGAGGAGAGGCTGGATAGAAGAGAAAGGCGTAGGTCTAGAACCTCCACTCGAAGGAGTGATAGTGGAGATGAAGAGAGAGAGAGAGTCCTAGGAGGCATGAGGATAGGCGAAGGAATGAAAGGAGACATAGGGAAAATAATAGAGAAGAAAGACCTGGGAGGAGAAATGAGAGGGATGAAAGACTTGAGGGGGTTAAAATTAAAATACCTAAATTTCAAGGGAGGAATGACCCCGAGACCTATTTGGAGTGGGAGATGAAAATAGAGCAAATTTTTAACTGCAATAACTATAGAGAAGACAAAAAGGTGAAATTGGCAGCCATAGAATTTACAGATTATGCTTTAATTTGGTGGGACCAATTACAAAAGGAGAGAAGGAGAATAGGAGATGAACCAGTGAGTACTTGGAGGGAGATGAAAACAATGATGAGAAAAAGACATGTTCCTCCCCATTACCATAGGGAGCTTCACAATAAGCTCCAAAGACTCACTCAAGGTAGTCTAAGTGTGGATGAGTATCATAAGGAGATGGAGGTTGCTATGGTACGAGCAAATGTTGTTGAAGAACCGGAAGCCGTCATGGCGCGTTTTTTACATGGGCTCAATAGAGAGATACAAGATGTTGTGGAGCTACAACATTATGTCGAGCTTAGGGACTTAGTCCATCAATCGATCAAAGTTGAGCAACAACTCAAAAGGAGGTATTCTAACCAAAAACCTTCTTCAAGCTTCAACCATTCCTCTTGGAAAGATAGACAACCCAAAGAAGATCCACCCGCATGGGCCAAGAAAGGTAAAATCTCTAAAAGCTCTAGTCCTTTGGTTTCTATTAATAATACTTCTTCTTCTTCTGTCACTCAAAAAGTTAGGAACATCAAGTGCTTTAAGTGCTTGGGCAATGGGCACATCGCCTCACAATGCCCCAATAAGCGTGTAATGGTGTTAAGGGACAATGGGCACATTTCTAGTGACTCATGCCCTGAAAAAGAAATTACAAGCGAAGAGGGAGATGATTGTGAAACTTATGCTCCGGAAGGTGACTTGTTAATGGTAAGGAGGCTATTGGGAAACCAAATTGTGGTTGATGACCAAAGCCAAAGAGAAAACATCTTCCACACAAGATGTGTCATTCAAGGGCAAGTGTGCTCCTTGATTATAGATAGGGGAAGTTGCACCAACGTGGCAAGTACTCGCTTGGTGAGCAAACTCAATCTTAGTACCAAACCTCATCCGCGCCCGTACAAGCTCCAATGGCTAAGTGAGAATGGTGAGTTGGTTGTTAATCAACAAGTGATGGTAAGTTTTTACATTGGTAAGTACAAGGATGATGTTTTGTGTGATGTTGTGCCTATGGAGGCCGGCCATATTTTGCTTGGAAGGCCTTGGCAATTTGATAAGCAAGCTATTCATGATGGTTTTACTAATAAGTTTTCTTTTTCTCATGATTCTCAAAAAATAACACTTGTACCACTTTCTCCTAAAGAGGTGTGCCAAGATCAAGTCGCTTTGAAAATAAAAAGAGAACAAGAAAACAAGATTTCTAAAGCTAAACATGAAGGACATGATAAAAACCAAACTCTTGTGCTTGAGAGAAGTATAAAAAACTTATTTGCTAGGAAAAGTGATATCAAGAGAACATGTTTGGCAAAACAAGAAATGTCCATTTGCGTGTATAAGGACTTATATTTGAATTCTAATTCTAACTCTTTTCCTAGTGTTGTTGATTCTCTCTTGCAGGAATTTGGAGATGTGTTTCCAAAGAGTGTCCCACCCGGTTTACTTCCCTTAAGGGGGATTGAACACCAAAAGGATTTTGTGCCGGGGGCCTCTTTGCCCAATAGACCCACCTATCGGTCCAACCCTCACGAGACACAAGAGTTACAAAAACAAGTTGAGGAGTTGCCACAAAAAGGGTTTGCGATGATCAATGACAAGGCATACAAAGTTGCTCTCCACGGTGAGTATGGGGTAAGCCCACATTTAATGTTGCTAACCTAAGTCCTTTTGATGTAGGTGATGAAGATCCGAATTCGAGGACGAATTCTTTTAAAGAAGGGGAGCATGATGAGGACCAAGAAAAATAAGTGAAGAGTCCAAAGACTAATGAGTGAAGAGCCTAGATACCTCCAATCTTATAAGCATAACTTGAGTTCTGGATGTCCGTTTTAGGCGTTCTTTGATGCATTTAAAAGATCTAAAGATTTCCTACAAGTCGTATTTCTAGTCCAAGTCCTAATTTTGCATCTATGATGATGAAAATGAGACATGAAGTTCAGCACAAATTAGACTTTTTTTAGTATAATTTTTAATAAGGAATATGTTACTCAAGTCCTACATTGGAGAGAAGTAGGAGTGAGACACCATTTGTTGGTTATAAAATAACCACTCATTTGTCTTATGTACTCACCTTTGAATTGAATAAAACTTGCACTTTTAAAAGTGTGTGAGAGGAAGTTCCTCTTGGGTTCTTAATTGGACCAAACATTGGTTCTTATCAAAGGTTCCTATAATCTTTGTGGCGAATCCTCACGGGACTTATCACTTTTCATAAGGTGTGGCGTCTTCTTCCATTTCTTGTCTTTTTCCGCCTTTTTACTTTATTCTATTTTTTT